>BMAO01019170.1:0-13322 GCA_019973975.1 Trichonephila clavata | reverse complement strand
GATATAAAAGGATTGAAGTGAAGTAAATATTTGTTAGTAATTATGAAAATAAGTTGAGAGATGGAAGAAATAAGAAAACTTGAGTATCTGTCACTAGTTTCAAAAATATGTACTGAGCTTGATAATCATTTGGGAATAAGTGACAAAGATTTAGGTTCGATCTTACTTTTTGTATTGTATCTTTATTTGTATTTTCTGTGTAATATGTTTATGCTCAACAAACGAGTTACCTATTTTGTTATTTAGTATATTTAAATATAATTTATTTTAACTTTTTTTTCGATAAGCATCAATGAATATTCCTGAAACAACTGTAATATTTGATTGATTAGTAGTAAAAAAAATGTTTAAGCTTTCAATCTCACATTTTTTGTTTGTTTGTTGAAAAGTGTGTGTTTTTTCTTGTTGTATGACATTTTGTATAAAAATATTTTCTCACTTCTAATGCCAATTAAAATTTGAAAACTGTTTTTAAAACATGGCTTACTAAAATATTTGGCTTTCTATTGGTCCAGTCATTTTTTAGCTGTTTCAGTTTTTTTAACCTGAATTTTCATCATGCTAAGGCATTTTTATATTGTAAATTAAGTTGAAATTTCCGTTACAGATAGAAATTCTTTTAGTTGCATAAGTAAACCAAAATACTCTATTGTCTCTGTCATCTTAGCTAGTTTGCCTTAATGCTAAAAAATTAAAAACATTAGTTTTTAAATAAAAAAATTTTTTGTCAAGATACCTTGATATTAGTAGTATATATTGTTGGTATCTGAACTAAACACCTTTTAAAAATTTCTTTGTTGATAGCTGGATTAAAAAATTAATTGATTTCAAACTAACTTTAAAAAATTAACTATAAAAAATGTTTTTGTATACTTTCAATAGTTATTTGCTTAAAGAATAATTCCTTTAAAAGAGTAAATTTTTAAAATCATATATGAAAAAAAGAAAAATTTGTTGAACTCAAATTAATGTTAAATTATATGAGAACTTTGTTTTAAAAAATTGTAGCATAATTACTAACATATGGTATTACAAGTTTTTTTTATACTTATGTATTATCACAACCTATTAGCGACATCATATGAAATGAAGCATATGATTGCCAATTCAGTGCATACAGTACATGTAAAATAAGGGTTGCCAATTTGATGAGTTATTAATAGTGCTGTCAATTGTTGCTATAATACGTAAGTACCTTTTTTGGTACTTGGGTATTATCACAACAATGCCAATGGGAACAAGTTCGATATACGGACTTTTTTCAAAAATCGCCAAATTTTTTTTTCCGGCGACAACAGTCGCCAAGGGAAGCAAAGGGTTGCATTCTCCCTTAGCCGCCAGGAAACGCCGCGACACTTCCCCCCGCCCCCTCCCTTCCTCCTGACTAAACAGTTTTGCAAAGTTCCTGTCTTCCATCTAAGTACCTCCCCCCCCCCCGCCACCTCTGTACGAAAATAATGGATTCTTCTAACTTTAGTAAAGCATAAAAAAAACATGTAATATTTTTCTACATAATATTAAACTAAAAAAGTAGTGAAAGGACAAATTTATAGAACTAAATTAAAATTAATGATTATTTTAGCAATACTGCATGAATTTAAGAATAAAAATCTATTTTAAGTGATTCAGAATATAATGAACAAATGTTCTATTATCATCATTAAGCTAGAAGAGAAACATTAAAACTAACATATAAAGCAAATAACATTAAAATTAAAGTCATAAATAAATATAAGGAGAATCTTATGCTTACATTGAATAAAATAAATAAAATATCATTAACTTACCTGCAGCTCTTTATGTATAAAATGTCACACAATGCAGTCATCACTTGTCAGCAGATAGATTTGATAAAAATCATGTGATAAAAAATCTTGATTAATTCCCTTTTAAGAATTTGACCTAAGCCCCTCTCAGCCAGTTGATGTCCCTAACAATTTTTAAAACTTATTGAAACAATCCACTCCCTGCTGTTTGCTTCATTTTCTAAATTTATATACAGCAACAAATGAAATTTTAAATCTATTTTTCTATTGCAGGTAGGGAGTGAATCTGTAACATGCTTCCTTCTATGGTATTTGTGTGGCAATTCGTTACAGGATTTACAAAATGAAGGCTATGATTTAATGTCAAATGATCAAACCTTCTTGTCCTAAATTTTTAAATGCCTTCCATTTGTTGGAAAAATCATAGTTCCAGGCTCTATCCATTCCTTTAAAATGTTGACTAGAATCTCACAAGACCTGTTGTGTACTGCTGCCCCACTGAATTCGATTTGTCAACTTCTGCATAATATAGAATAACTTCAATGACAAATTGCCCCCAATCTGCAACTGTACCAGAAGATAAATAGAAATAAGCTTTGGTCTGTTTTGTTCTGGTTCCCATGATCAAATGATAAGTGAGACGAAAAATCTTATTTAATTTTAGTTTGCTGCAACTGAACCACAAGCCAAGATGTATGGTTTTAGTTGAACTATACAAGCCATGATGTATGGATTTAATTGAACCACATTTCTTGTTATTCCTGGAATTTCTGCAAATCTATGATTAACCATCTAAAATAGAATTTTTCTTCCCAAACTTCATCAGAACATTATAATTGCAGTAAAATAATTCTAATTTAATCAGATGAGTTTTTCTTGCAAAATCTAAAAATGGTTTCTTATCCCTACATATTTCATAAACAGAATCGAGATTAAATACTCCCTTTTTCTCCCCAAATGTGGCCTTTTTGCTAGAAAATAAAACAGGAACTGTTTCTGACAGAACTTTCATATACTTGGAATAAACACTGCAAATAGTCCCATGGTTAGAGGGAACAGGTTGCAATATTTAAAGGTATATAAAATAACAAGGTTTTTAAAATTTAAATTAATCTCTTTGTAAATTAATAATAATAATGTAAAAATTGATAGTCAGCCTAATCTATAACTGAAATAATTTATCAATAAGTAAAAATTAATGTTAATAATAAAAGAATGTTATTTCCTAATAATGACAGAATTAAGTCAACCTAAGTAATAATTAAATAATTTTTCAGTAATTAAAAAGAAATATTAATAAGTAATATGAATAAGAAATAAGGTAATAATAATAAAAGAATTGAAATACAACCTAATAATGAAAGAATATTCAACCTAATGAATAATTAAAAATAAACTTTAATAAATATTAAATAACTATTTTTTATAAATAATTTTAATATAATTATAAATTTTAATATTAAATAAAGAATAAAAATTATTAATTTTAATATTAAATAAATATGATACATTATTAATAAATATTAAATAATCGTGATTAATTAATATTAAATAAATATTCTTTATAAATATTAAGAAATAATAGGAAATAAGGCTGTGAATTCTTGTCCAGAAATATCTATGTCTGAACAGTTGAAAATCCAAGTTGAAAAGAAGGGTGTCTGAGAGAGAATTCCATAGCCCCCAAAACATTACTGCTCTGATTGGAAAATTCGCCATAAAACGAAAAACCCCGTGGAACCCGACCCGGACCGGAAAACGGGGAATCAGGGTAGACAGAATCTGGCGCAGAATCACCCGAAAAGGGCGCCAAAAAAAGTCCGTATATCGAACTTGTGCCTGCCAATGTTCCAGATGACTCACCAAGTTGGCAACTCCAATTTCGCATGTGTCATATGTACTGAATTTGCAACCATGTACTTCATTTCATATAATGTTGCCCAATACGGTTATTATAATACATAAATATCCCTCTTTTTTATTGCTTAATATAGTTGATAAAAATTTTATTCACTCACTCAATATTATTTTTGTGTATGTGAAATAAGACTGACATGAGAAACACAGACAAGCATAGTGAAGAGTTTATATTTTATTAACCAAATTATTACAATATACAATCAAACCTCTATTTTACGAATTTCTCTATTTTGTAAACTTTTTTTGGAACCAAGAACATTTTACTATTTTCTTCCTAAAACTACTTCTTAATAGGGATGTGCATTTCTATTTAATGAACTTTTTCTCTTGTGATTCCCTTTTTTCCCCTCCCTATTTTAAAAATATTTCAGAACATATTTGGAATTCTTTCTTTTAACACATTTTATGGTGATCAACGGTCTTGAATTGGTATTACAGGTGCCTAATTCATAGAGAGCAATGAATTGCTGTAATTTTTCAAACAAAAAACTCAAGTAAAATTAATTGATTTTATCAATAATTAAATTTAAGGATGCATGTGGCAATGTATGCTTAAAATTACTAGTTATAAAATAATGCATGTTAAAACTACTTGTAGGCTTAAAATTAGAAAATGTCATTAAAAAATTCATTAATTTTAATATAAAATTATTTTTTAAGGTTGAAAATAGATTATATTTCCAGACAAAGCTTTTTTTCTTGTTCTCCTTGCAGGTTTCCTTTTTGAAAATATATAAAATGAATGCATATCAGTTTTTAAAAAAAGTGTGAATAATTACTTTTTTAAGTAATAAAAAGTGTTTATGAATTTAAAATTAGTTTTATACGGTCTCTAAGGTATATTAAAAGATAAATCTCTATTTAACAAATTTTCCATACAGTAGAACTTCGTTTATCCGAATAATTTGGGACTGGACACTGTTTGGATTACCGAAAACTGAATGAGATCCATGCAGTATATGAAACCAGACACCATACGAATATTGAACATCATCACATGTGGGAAATGTGCTTGAAGAAAAAGCAAAATTTTGCACAACCTTTATAGTGGAAAATAATCACTTATTTTTCGCTGTACCATTGTACACCTTCATTTTTAACACGCTTTTATAAGTTTCACTTGCATGTAACGGAATCTTAGAACTCGATTTTTACCCACTTAAAAAAATCGGATTCATTCGAAATTTCGCACACTTGTCAAGGACTGATGACAATACAATAATTTCATAGTTTTGTCCCACTGTCCTTTCAGGATCGTCAGGAATAAGGATAATCAGATTTGGCAACAATTCCAGATAAAACGTCCAGATTTGGCAATTTATTGCATATATCATTTTTAAATTTGGCGACTTGTTCCATGTACCATTTCCAGATATGGCGACTAATTTCATACATCATTTCCAGATTTGGCGACTTATTTCAGATCTAGCGACTAAAGAATAAGGTGTAACCCTAAAGCAACTGTTTTGAATTTAAAGCTAATCTTATGCAAGTATAAAATACACTTGCGGTTAATAGAAATAAAACAAAAAAAAAGTTTTTTGTATCTGAGAAATTGGAGGGTGGGTGTGTGTTAGCAATTTCTAAGCATAATATAAACATTTTTCTGAAAATGAAAATAAAAAAAAAGGCTCGTGCATGTGGAAAAAAAATAATTTGCGTTCTAAGTGCTAAATATTTTTTATTTTTATAAAGCAATACATTTAGAACTGATGATACGAATTAACATGAAAGGAACACGTTTAAAAGGTGAATAAATGATTGACACTTCATATTACCATGCTTTTATTAACTCGCTTTCTTTAATGTCTGTCCGGGTGGAATTTTGTAATTGATTTTAAACTGTGTGACTTCCCGAGGAGCTAGAGACTTGAAATTTGGATCATAGATGATAAGTGAATAACAATGCATGAAAATGTTAAAAAGAAAACAAAAACGAAAAGGAGGAATTTTATAATTTTTAGTCCATTATATAAAAACAGGGTACATTAAAAAAAATTTTAATTCGAACTTTTTCTTCTTTACACACTTTTATTTGCTTGACCTGTTCAAAAGAGACGGAATCTAATATAACTATATGGGACTCATTCAAGGCCTCGTAAACAGAGAGAATAAATACACTTCAGACCCGTTAATTAATATCCATTGAAGAGCAAGACTAATTCTACAGCCACGTAATTCCAACTTCAAATATCAAACTCAAGGGTAAATTTAACAATAAATAAATAATAGTTTAAAAAACTAAAAAACACGCTTTTATTGTAGTTTGAACTAAAAAAATGAAAAATAAATTATAGTTTGAAAAAAATTAAAAAACACGCTTTTATACTGAATCGAACTAAAAAGTAAAAAAATAATTCTTAATAAAGAATAAAATGATTAACAAGAAAATGAATGTTATTGGGGTAAAAGCGTGGGGTGTTCTATAAATGTATGAATTGTCATAATTTTTAATTTCTATTCCGAAAAGGTGAATTAGTGTAAAAATGTAGTACAAAGCACCCCACGCTTTTACCACAATGACATTCATTTTCTTGTTAATCATTTTATTCTTTATTAAGAATTATTTTTTTACTTTTTATTTTATGATTCTCTTGAGAAGCAATAATTGAGTAGGACAGCACTCTGATTGTTGTTCGCACCACTTCATAGCTGTCTTAAATGCAGAAAACTCATCAGCATTTGATGGACCCTTGCTACTTTCGTTGTTGTTGTTGTCCTTGCCTTCATCCGTTTCATCATAGACATGGTTCGATTTTTCTTGCACGGAAGTCACAGCTCGTCATCATTAAGCATTTGAAATCCAGTCTTCTGCATCACATGCCATCCTGGTTCCTACATCAACAAAAAGCAAGTATACACCCCATTACTTAAAAACAAACTGACCTAATATTCCGTGTGGAACTAGTTTGATATCCTGGGTTTATGCGCCAAGCAGCACACGTCGTTGAAATGGAATCCAAGATGGCGGCCTAGCGGTAAGATCATCAGGAAAATAATTTTAAAGAACTTTTGAAGTACAATAAAATCTATTTAAAATAATGAATGTAGGAAGAGATTGAGAATAACCAAGAATATTAAAAAATGAATATCAATATAACCTAAAGAAAAATATTTACTAATGGTAATGTTATGCACCTGCTAGTTTGATATCACGGGGCATCACGCCAAGTTGTTGTTTATGTTCGCCAAGATGGGCGATAACATTACAATATGGTTACCTTGATATTTTTATCGTCTGCCGATGGGGTTGCCATGGAGATAACATATATTAGAAATAATTTGTATTGGTTCTGTTCCCGCGGTAATCCTATTAATTTCAGACGATTTTATTTCTATTTCTTTTACAATTTAACCATTTTCATTGCAATCCGGAATCAAAATATATTTCAGTCTTCTGTTTTATTTAATGCTATTTTCGAATATGGATATTTCTAATATCATTGGTGAGAACTAGGATATTTTTTTAAAAGAATGAGTGTTATATTTTTAATTATTTCTATAAATCGTTTATTTTCACAATTTATTTAACTTTTTAAAAATGTTTTTTCCGTTTCTTGATCGATGAAATTCGTTGAAGAAATATGCAGTTTTTGGAACATAGCAAGCTTTCAGTACATTTTAGTTGCTATTCATTATCAATTTTAATATATATTATGTAATTATTTTATTAATAATATGAAAAAAATTATTAGAATGTGTAATAATCATATAATATACGTTATTTGTAATAATTGTTATTTTATAATTATTATATGTGTTATTTATTTTTATTATTTTATTTATTTCTAAGTATTATGTTATTTATTTATTATTACTATGTTATTTATTTACAATTATTATTATTATTTTTTTTTATAATTATGTTAAATGAGTATTCCTATATCTGTACGATTCTTATTTATATTACAATAGGGTGATTATTCTTTTTTTATAAAATCTATTAAACTATATTATGTGATTATTATTATATAAAATAAAAAGTAATACCATATGAATATCTAATAATTATTACTATTTAGTATTATATGAACATTATATATAATAATTTCTATAACATTATATTGTCACGTAGAAGGAATAAGGCGATGTTATCCAATACACAATTTATTTTGTCGTAGTGTTTTACACGGGCAGCACCACAACTGAAGACCTATCCAGCTGCAGTACTTTTATAAACCTGGTGGAGGGTTCTAGAATAACCACCAGGGGAAAGCTTAACATAAATTCAATTTACATAATTTGCAAATGTCCATAATAATAAATAATGAAAGTCATGATTGAATTTAACAAACAAATATCTGGGAGGCTCGAACCCGAGCCACTTGCATTGTAGAGCAGTGCTCTAACCGTTTGGCCACTCAGAGCGTATCAGTTTGTGACATTTCTCCCTCCTTAGGAGACACAGCGACCCGCTGTAGTTGTTTCGAACGGCTTCTTGTAATAGGTCCAAAGTAAACTTGTTTAGGGTTCCTTTTGTCAAAAACAGTCCGGACTGGTTCCGTTGGTGACTTTTCTTGTTCAATATCTTCTAGCTGAAGGTCAGGGTCTTTATAAGGTTTCATTCGCAGAACATGTACCACGTCTCTTAATTTTCGTTTGGTGCGCATACTATCACAAGGTTCCACTTCATAAGTCACTTCGGATAACCTTTTTCTCACCCTATAGGGTCCAAAGTATCGCTTTAACAATTTCTCAGATAATCCAACTTTGCGGATTGGAGTAAATATCCAAACCAGGTCTCCCTCTTTGTAATTCACTATCCGATGTCTTTCATCATAACAGCATTTGTCTTTGTCTTGTGCTCTTGTTAGATGTATTTTTGCTAGTTGTCTAGCTTCTTCGGCCTTCATTATCAGGTTTTGAACGTAATCATTCGCTGATTCATCGGGAAGAAAGGGCAAAATGGCATCTAGTAGAGTATCCACATCACGTCCATGAACAAGGAAAAATGGACTGAAACCTGTCGTCTCCTGCTTTGCGGTGTTATATGCAAAGGTGACAAATGGAAGTATGTTGTCTCAATTCTTTTGGTCAACATCGACATACATGGCCAGCATGTCAGCGAGTGTTTTATTGAACCTTTCCGTGAGGCCATTTGTCTGAGGGTGATATGCAGTAGTTAGCAAATGATACGTCAAGCATAAATTATTTACTTCTTTAACGAGATTCGACAAAAATGATCGCCCTCTATCGCTGATGATTTCCCTTGGTGATCCATGTTTCAGTATAACGTCTTCAACCAGAAATTTGGCTATTTCCGTGGCTTCACCACTTGGTAGGGCCTTTGTGATAGTAAATCGAGTGAGATAATCTGTACAGACAATTATCCATCTATTCCCTTGCTTTGTTAGAGGAAATCTTCCAAGTAAATCTATCCTATTTTAGCAAACGGTATATCCCTGGCAATATTGGATGAAGCAATCCTGGAGGTCGCTGAGGTTGAGATTTTCGCCTTTGACACTCTCGACAATGAGACACATAGCGTCGGACACTGCGGTATAGGCCAGGCCAGAAATACTTCCGTCTGATTCGGTCGTACGTTTTGGCAAACCCTAAATGACCCGCTGTCGGTGCATCGTGAAGGCTTTTTAATACGTCCCCTCTAAGATGTTTCGGTATGAACAATAGCCACTGCTTTCCTAAAGGATCGTAGTTTTTTCTGTATAAAATTCCACTAATTTCTTTAAACTTTGAGAAGTCTCTCTTTCTAACCATTTCGTCTCGAATATTTGCTACATCAAGGTCTTTACTTTGCTCACTTTCGAAATTGGTAATGGTATTAAGGAATGGTATATCTTCAGTGGGCTCTTCTTCAATTTTAAGCAGTGGGCTCCTCGATAAGCAATCAGCATCCTGGTGCTTTTCTTCCGGTCTTGAAAACTATTTCTACATCGTACTCTTGAAGACGCAAAGCCCACCTTGCTAATCACCCAGATGGATCTTTTAGATTCGCCAACCAGCATAAAGAGTGGTGATCTGTTACCACTGTAAATGGGTGGCCAAAGATATAGGGTCGGAATTTACTTATCGCCCAAATAACTGCTAAACATTCCTTTTTGGTAATTTTGTTCAAGCGACGGTAATCCACACAGAAACGCCAGGATCCATTTTTCTTTTTCACCAGAACAACTGGGGATGACCACGGACTCTCCGAGTGCTCTATGATGTCAAGCTTCAGCATTTGATCAACCTCTTTTTGAATTATTCTTCTCTCTTCAAAAGACACTCTATATGGCTTTTGCTTAATAGGTTGGCAATCGCCGGTGTTTATCTTGTGTTTTAACTTTACTCGAGACTCTTATTTTGTTCTCAAAATCAAAAACATCTGTAAAGTCGTTAAGCAACTTCAAAAGATCTTTCTGTTGCGCCTCATGCAGTTCCGGGTCTACAAGGCATTTGAATTCTTTCACCGACGGTCTAGGGTGCTTCATCTGTTTTACTTCGATTTTGTCAGCATTCTCGTTCAAAGAACTTACCAATCCATCCTCAATATCCGTCATTTCGGCTATACACATGCCAGCTGGTATTATCTGTGGCTGAGAGGAACTGTTAGCAATCCAAATATCTATTTTACCATTCTGGAGTGTGGCTATTGTAGCTGGGACTTTTAGCTGTTTTGTCCATTCAAAATTCTTCATTCCAGTAACTATAACCTTTTCTAAGGTCTGGTGGTCTTTAGCCAAAGCGGAAATCTTTCTTATAGAGTTTCCTGGAATGACAACGTCACTGACCGCATATAACCAGAATTTACTTCATTCATTTTGAGATCATTTGGAGAGACTTCTCCAATCTGAAGTTCACCTGATCCGCAATCAATAATGGCATCAGTTGCTTTGAAAAAGTCCCATCCCAATATGAGATCATGACTGCATTGCTGGAATACCAAAAATTCGAAAGGTTGCACCACTCCATTCAAGTTCACTCACAACATGCATCGTCCTATAGCTTCTACAACCTTACCACAGGCAGTTCGAAGAATCGGGTTGTGTTCTGAAAGCATGGGCGTCCTTAGTTGCGTGCGTAACTGTTCGGAAACTACTGAATAATCAGCTCCTGAATCAACCAAGGCATTAACGATATGCCCATTGACAGTTACGGATACAAAGTTTTTGACTAGTTTAGCAGCCGTGTATACTGGAGGGTTTTCGTTTATGTGGCCTTACCTCCACGCAGGTCGCATGCCTTAGTTTTCCTCACTGGACCTAACAGGTGAGCGATGAGATGGAGATCTTGATTGGTGGCGTTGTGGATTGCGTCTAGGGTACGGCGAATTACTTCTGTAACGCTGGTAATTAGATTCAGGATCGCGGCCGTAATCAGAAAGAGAGTCGGGATCCAGCGTTCTGACTGGTCTAATTGCCTTCTTTGTCTTGCTGCGTTAAAAACACGTCGTCTATCACGACAATATCTAGTCACGTGACCGGTCGTCCACAATGAAAGCAAATTGGTACGTTATCTGAAGTACGCCAAAGGTCAGTCTTCCTTCCGGATACCCTGTTGAGTTGGTCTGTTTTCTTGTCGAGGTCTCGGCCTTGGTCTCCAGGAACTTTCCGCCAGTCCTTTGAGTTCTGTAAGGGGAAGGCGTAGGTTTTTCTCGAGAGAGTGGAGCCAAATTGCTTCGAACTTCTTCTCGGATAATGGATTCTAAATCGCTTGGCTCGTCGTCTATACATGTTGCGATCCGTGGGAGTACTTTCTCGATTTCTTCTTTAACAATCCTTCGAAATTAGATCGCTTAGATCTCCTTCATTGGCCATTGATATGGGTGTAACATTAGGTAGTCTCTCATATCGTAGCAGCACAACTCGTCTCTTTCTCATGGCATCCACTTCACGGCAACACGTAACAAATTTATCTACTGTGCTAATTTCTCTGTTTATCAGTACCTGGTAGAGATTTTCAGCCACCCCTTTCATGAGATGCGATATCTTTTGATCTTCTGGCATATTTTATCCACTTTCCTGCATAATGACAATATGTCCTGAACGTAAGACTCATGCATTTCGCCAGGACGCTGAGCCCTTGTCCTTAATAATCCTCTGCAAAACTTTTTTACGTCCTCAGGCTTTCCGAAAGTCTCTTCAAAAAGTCTCGAAGTCTGTCCAACTTTTCAATCGATCTTCATTGTTGTCAAACCAAACCTTGCAGTTCGCTTAGATAGAACACGACATTTGCAAGACGTACTGTTTCATCCCAATTGTTGTAGTTAGCAATCCTCTCGTAATCATTTTTCCATTTTTCAGCATCTTCGGTATTCAAGCCAGAGAATGAACAAGGCTCTCGTGGCAGCTGATAGGTAAACATACATGATGGGATTGATGATGTTGCCTTGTCTTCCGTTTCACCTTCCGGCATTATTTTTACAGTTGGACTCGGCAAGGTAGCAACCCGTATTCTGGAGGTAGCCCTTGGAGCTTCGACTTCTCTGATATCCGTTGCTGAGGCTATCGTTACTGCGCTCCACCAAAATGTCACGTAGAAGGAATAAGGCGATGTTATCCAATACACAATTTATTTTGTCGTAGTGTTTTACACGGGCAGCACAAACTGAAGACCTATCAGCTGCAGTATTTATAAACCTGGTGGAGGGTTCTAGAATAAACAGGGGAAAGATTAACATAAATTCAATTACATAATTTGCAAATGTCTAATAATAATAATGAAAGTCATGATTGAATTTAACAAACAAATATCTGGGAGGCTCAAACCCGAGCCACTTGCATTGTAGAGCAGTGCTCTAACCGTTCGGCCACTCAGAGCGTATCAGTTTGTGACAATATTACAAGATTATTGTATGCTGCATAATACTACTATTCGTAAATAGATTTTTTATAATATTGATACTAATATTTATTGATCTTAGTTAGTCTCAATCTATTCCTGAATTCTTCATTTGAAATCGATTTTAATGTTTTTTCAAAACAGTTTTTAAAATTATTTTCCTGACAAGTCTTACCGCTAGGCGCATCTTGAATTTCATTCCAACGGAATGCGCTGCTTGCGTGATTCTTATCACAGCCAAGCAACGTTTGGCGCCCTGCCCATGAATCAAACTAGTTCCTATAATGGAATTTTAATAAAATTTTCTCACATTTGTAACAAATAACTGAAACATAGTGTAATTCAAGCATTTTTACAAAAGTAATTTTTTTTAATGGTTTTTTATTAAACGTCTTAACGTTTATTACGTTATGTTTGTTAAATGTCATACTCAAACTTTAAGAATATTGCCGTTGGCTGAGAAGTTCTGTATTCTGACGATCCCAGATTTTTTTGCAAATTTTCCCACTTTTAAGAGGGTAACGAAATACAGTTTAGCGAAATTGCACTCGTGATATTGAAAATTTTTTGTAATATTAAGTGACAGTTTCATAAAAGTTTTGATTAATCAATATTTATTACTTTGAATTTTTCACCTTATTATACAATATTCCTATTTGCACAAAATGTTTCACTTATACTGAACTAGATTAGTATCTGGGAAGCCATAATGTCACTCGCCAATAAAATTAGGGAGCTTTACACAATACTTATATCATCTTGCGGTCTTTCTAATCCTCAAACCCTTTGGAATAAGTACAAAGAGTAACATGGTGGAAGATATTTTGTGACGACTGCAGCAAGTACAAGCAG
>BMAO01019169.1:0-24996 GCA_019973975.1 Trichonephila clavata | reverse complement strand
AGCTATGAGATGCAATAAAGAGGCCTTCAACCAAGTGTCCGATAGCATTGGGGTAGTGCGTAACTTTTAATCAACGATTAAGGATTAATTATAAACCAGTTAAATTATCAGATAATTAGTACATATAATTTTATGTATGGTAACCATGGGTCACTGGTAGTGTAAACTTGAACGCTAAAGTGACATTAAATTAGTTTTAAATACATTGGCTGTAGTATTCTTGTTTATAACTGTATTATATCTGTGTAAATGTATTTCATTTCTTATTATTTCAGAATGTATTTTGCTTTCCAGTAAATTAGTAATTTTTAAATAATCTTTTGTTTAGACTTTTCAATATGCTCGCGCCCCCTCATGAATATCATGCCCTTCATGAGGCGCCCCAATTTGAAGCCTTTGGCGTAATGTAGAAGTTTGAAGAGGGTGCCAGCTCAGGTCACCTCGTCTTCATCAGCAAACCACGAGGATTACTAGTCTCACCAATTTCCTTCAGGCTGCTTCAAAGTGAGACATGGGTCTCATCAAAGCATACTAAATTAACATTTATGCATTAAATCTATCGAATAATTTGAGGAAAACAAAATAATTAATATATTTCATATCTTGAATGAACTTTATTAAATAATATAATCGCCTTCATTATTTATAGCTTCTTGACATGAAAATACTGTATATCCCATTTTAAAGTGCCTTATCCTAGAGCTAAAAATTCCTTAGTGCTTGTCTGATATCTTCTTCGTTTTGAATTTTTCCCTACAAAAGCTTTGTTAGGACAGGCTTGAGATAATTGGAGGTCTTTGCGTAGTATTGTGGATGTGACAGAATTTCCCAGCTATCTCTGAGAGTTTTCTTTCTAACTGAAGCAGTATGATGTCCTTTATACAACAGCGGCCTCAGTGATTCTCAACCATTGTGCCACAGCACTTTTTGTAAATTCTAGAAAGTGACGCCAATATTTTAATTCTTAATTTATACTCAGCTTAAATTACTTCTGATTTATATAATAGAAATTTGATTGGGTTCGGAATCCATTTGTAACTATAGATACATTGGTGCATAGATTAACTTTGAATGAAAAGAACTATTTAAGCTCTCTGTAATAAATCAGAAATTAGTTCAGAAATTTGGAAGAGTCAATTCATTCTTTTAGATTAGTATTAGAGGTGATCCATAATCACCACAAAGTTAAATATTAAAATTTTCTACATCTTATACATGTGAATTAGGATTTTCAGCAGCAACAAATATAAGATGAAAAACAGATCAGATCTTTTTAAATACAAATGACGAAATAGAGAATTATCGACTTTTACCATTCCAACTCAACAAAATTATCAAATTTCGTATTAAATGTATTCTTATAATTAATTAATTTGTCAGCTAATTACTCATAAACATTTGTTGTCTTTTTCAGAATATTACTTGATTTCCATGAAATTTTCCTACAATCTATTTTACATAGTGTATTACAGATAAGTAAAATTCACTAGAAATTTCTTTTATTTCTAGTGTAGCCAAATTTTGAAATTGTTAAAGTGTACCGCAACAGAAAAAGGCAGTAATCACTGTCTTAGAGTATTGTTTTAAATTATCCAATTGCTTACAGTACTTCTCCAATTTTAGAAGTTTCATCCCAAGGTTTAATGGCTCAAAATTCAGTGGTTCTTCAATCTACTTTCATTTATAGATATCATCCTAATCAAGAAGAGTTCGATGTTGTTCTGTTAAAAACGGGATGCATGTCAGATGCGTCATTCAGATTCTTCTCAATTTATATCTCTACCCCTCAGGTCTTACAACCCCAACCTAATTTCGAATAGGGACAGATGTGGCTTGTCTAAGATGTATCAAGCCTTTTCTCAAACTCTGAGAGTGTTATACAAAATAATAATTTTCGCAGATGCTCCGTTGGGCTGGCTGGCCTGAGCCAGAGCCCATTTGCATCAAGTTGTAATTTGGTTATTTATAGTTTAGCTTCATTTTATTTTATTAGATCATTCTTTCGTATAGTTGGAGACAATAATTATTCCAAAATAAAAATTGATTAAAGGCATAGATGAAGTCAAAATGTCAGTCTCAGGCTGTGTCGCCTGATTACGTTTCTTCTGACGAGGAGGTTAGGTGAGACCTGTTTAAAACTCAAAATCACCTAATTGAAATTTTCGAATCATCTTCATATTCGATCAGATCCTACCTTCTTAAACATTTTCAATACATTTTACACGCTCTAAGGCATTGATTTCTTGTTTGTATTTATGCAATACACAGTGCCGTAAATGAGCTTCTAATAATCTCCATGCTATTTAATAGAATAAATCCTTCATTTATTTTCAGCAGCTATATTGTGTATATTCAGTGATAAAGAGTGAGCTCTTGCAGCAACCAGAATGGACAGAACTATCTGGTATGCTAATATGTTTCTGCTGGGTATTTGACATGGTACCCTTTTTGTATAAAATGTTTCGTAGTTAATATCTGCATCCCTTTACGTCACAGGATGGGCCACCGTGGCTCTACTTAGACTTTTAGGCTTTTCAGGCCTCTGCCTTTGTGCATAAAAAGACCATCTAGCCCTTTGTTCCTTCAGCTTCAAAGGCCATGATTTACCACAAATCAGTACAAAAATAAATTCTGAAATAGGAGTTCATCAGCTGTTTTAATGTTGCATCGTCATAATTTCACATGAGCGCTCGTCAGACATGAGCAGGAACTACCATTCTTCCTTACCATATTGAACATTCAGCACTATTTTAAGTACAGTGAATTATAAATATTCTTTTCTAATTATTAGAACTCACAGGCATTAATTGGAAAACTGCAATGCTCAACCTCCCAGTTTTCACCTTTCATTCAAATCTTTTTGTATAGTTCCTGCTAATCTTCCTTGAGCAAAGTTACTTTGAAGTTTAAATAAAACAGTCACCACAGAGACACATCTTCATTAATTAACACATCATTGTAGATCTGTTGAACCAATCAAAGGGCTGTGTTGTTTTAAGTGTTTCCTTTTTGACGCAATTAATGTGAAAAATAACACATGTCAGTTTTAATGTAATATTTTAGTTTATGGTAGGTAGTAGGATATTAGTATTTTTGTGTATAAATATACTCCAGAGGATGTTAGAATAATTTGATTTTAGAACAATAACAGCAATTGTTTTGTGCAGACAATTAATCGCCATTTTTATTTAAATCATACTTATCCCCTTTGCTTTATGAGCTTCAGTTTGATTCTTATCGATGAGTTTGGAATAAATAACAATTATATTTCACTAATAAATGAAGATGCTGATGATAAAACAGTGCCGTCATGGTGGATAATTATCATCACATGAAAACATAGAAAGTGTCAGAACCTCCACCTATCCATGGAAACGTTTTAAACTTATTCTAGAATGTACACGTTTTGAAGATCAAGTAATCAAGAAAAAGTTTCTAGAATCAAGAAACATTGTTAAATGATAATCAACAGACTTCCTCACCCCGTGTTTTATTAAAATATTTCATCAGGAGGAAGAAACCTCAATTATGTCTAAAATTAAAATAACATATAACACAATTAATTCAAATATCTTTTTCAAAAATTTACTAGTTTTTGCTTGTCCAGAATTATATCCATTCACAGGACACCATTTCACTTTGGCCTTGTTTCATCTGAAGAATAATTATGCAAATACCATGAGACTAAGAGAATTTGAAATGCAAATTCAAAGTTCTTGCAGTGTGTAAAAGTCAAGTTTTTAATATTCTTCAAGTATGCCCAAACAGACTCTTAAATTTCTTAAATTTGAATCGATTTTGGAAGGAAGGATTCTTTTTGAAACTAGTTAGGAGCTTACGATTTATCAAATTTAAGTATGTAATTCGTTGAAATTCTAATAGTATTTATTTCACTAGTAGTTTTATTTCCTTGTTTTATTCCTTCCTTATTTTAAATTTCTTTTATGTATATAGCAAGAAAATTATGTAAAAATTCTTCTTCAATTGTTCATGATATTCTTTAACTAAATAAACATCAGTCTTTTATTTATTAAAATTTTCTTATCCAATGTTTTGAATGAATATCCTCTAAATTTTTCGTAACAAACAGGATTATGGCATTTCTCTTTTTCTGTGACGTAAAATTATCGCCATCACATACTTATAAAATTTTGTAGTGCCAATGCAAAACATTGAATCTACATTTGGTGAGTAAGCAAGAAACACTATAAGCCCTCGTGGAATGAAATTTTGATGGTCAGAATTCTTCACTGCCTATATTCATTCCTTGGGAAGTGACTGTTCATTCATAACTCTTTTACTCTCAAGTCAAGAGAATGTCAGGCTTCAGGCTCTAGGCCCAGAGTTAGGCCAGGCATATTGTTTTGTGAATAGGAGTCAGCTACAAGGTTGTAGGAAATGGATCAAGGCGGACTACCCAGGGTTTATAGGGATGTTCTATATACAGAAAATTACCCTTTCGATTTATTAGATCAATAGACGAGATTGGCAAACATCTCTTTTCTTGAGATTACAACATTTTAAAAATTTCGACATTAAACACATTATTTTCTTTGAAAAATTAGCATAATTAACTCTCTCTGCTTTCGTCTAGTTGGTTCTTTTAATTCAGCCTCCCCATCCCAATAAAGATTTATGTACTTCACTGTGAATTCTTCAGATGCTACTTTTGTATTTTCACTTGGCAACCAATTTTCCAATGGTTAAAACGGTGAAACATTTATTTATAAAATTAATCCCTCTACTTTGACATTTCTTTGCAGGTAAGTTAAGACTCCCAGCTACTACTCATTTCAATTTGCCGTTGTCTTCGAAAATCATATTAAAATTTAAACTCATTATTGGTAGAAGTATGGGTAGTAGCGTGAGGCGCAGGAAGTCACCCCAGGCTCTCGAAATCGTTAATTCTGGGAAGCCTGTTAGTATGCAATGATCTTGATAGTATCCTCCTATGTGAGCCAGTCTTCATGGGATCTAAAATGTTGTCTATATCTCCCCTCTTCTTTTAGAAATTGTAGCACTTTTTGTTGCAATCTTGAGTACTGACTGGGTTTTCCACGTATTTTGTTCCAAAATATTTTCTATGAACAGGCTACATTTCCCTCCTGTGAACGACTTAGTGGTTTTGATTAGTGTGTTGTGACTTATTATGGTTTATAAACATAAATGGAATAGAATAAAGAAATGGGCATCTAGTCTCTATATTGGATGGAGTTAAAACTGATAAAGAGGAAGAATCTATTGAATAATGGATATTAATCAAGATAGCAATAAATTTAATAAAGTGATGACGACATTTGGTAGAAAGGAGAAAATTTCAAATACTACCTAAGATATTCGGAGCTACTTATGTATCCACAAGACTCACTGCGCTCTGCAAAAGGCACAAAGCAGGAAATGGTCAGCTTGCTATACTGTTGTCGATCATTTAAAGACAATAAAATTACAATAGCGAACCGGGGTGGCCTTTGCCTGCAATAACGTTCTATAACATGTGAAAAGTGTCTGGAAGTTTGTATTTATTAAAGTCACGAATCTTGAACCTTTTAGCGGTTTTCAGTTTGATTTCTCTCACCGTCATCAAAGATTTGAAGGTCCTAAAGTAAATAAGTACTTTCTTCATTCGATTATTCGTTAGATTACGATTTTATCGTGTTCTATTAATAATTATAGTTTAAGTGACATCCTCATCTTACATTAATAACGACAGTACTTGTCTTCTCCCAGAATGTATCTTTTGCCACATGGTATTCTTTAAAAACCGTTTAGATTGTTTTAATTTCAAATATCTAAATTCCCAGTTTTGTCTGATGACCTTAAATAAATCAAATGTTTTCCTTCCCTACGGACATAAAGTTGCAGAATATTTATAAACACGACGTCTTGTTTATGGTATAGATTAAGTTAAGCCAGCTTCGTCTGAATCTTACTTTCTGTGACGCGAAGATCAAGTGACGCGTTCTGTCAACAATTCAGTCATCCTTGGCCTTAGAGCAAAGACAATAAAATTGCCTGCTCCAGGTCTCATTCCGAGCTGTTTAATCTACCGTTGATTTTAAATGCATATATTTGGGTTGCAGTTATTATTGACATATTAGCGCACGTGTAGTCTTGGGGTTTTAAATGTAGACCAGTGGTTTTCCAAGCTTCTTCAAACTAATTTTAAGTAGTGAAAATGATTTTTGAATAACTAGACTGTTTATAATCTTTGCTTCTAAATTTGAAAAATTTTCTAAACCAAAAATTAAAACTTGTTAGGAATTGAAGAAGGGTAGCAAGTTAGTTCTATGTAGAAATAGGGGCGTTTTGTAGCGGATTCCTGTTGACATTTTTCAGTCTTTATTTTGTTTTGGAACCTTCTCAGTTCTTCGAAATATTTGATGTCTGTTTATAATATATTATAAGCGTAAGCTTCTCACTGAATTCCATATTATTCAGTTATTTCATAAAATAATACCTGAGTATTTAATGAAATAACTAATCAGGATGTTTAGTGTACATGGAATTGGTTGAACATTTTTACTGGATGATATATGCAATGAACTTCATTCTTCCCAAATAAACTAATGTAGACCTTTAAAATGAAATACTAGGAACTTGATGTAATCAGTGATTGGTTTCTATTAACTATTCGTAATTATAGTTAGAGGAATCTGAAAAATAAAGTTTCTTCTACGGATAAAATAACTGATAATGTTTGGAAAAGTATGGCATAATGCTATTGCTGTAGTAGTTATACACAGTAATAAGAACAAGTAATTATTATATAATAGTAAATTTGAATTTTCATTAGTTTTATATAATTCTTAGTCTTTTAATCCTACTGGTAAAATTTTACATTATTTAAATGATACTTAAAAATTTTATCCGAAAACAAAATGCCTATATAAATACAAATAATACTGATAGCAAAATTGTAGCAATACATGGCAGCTTTAATTTCGAAATAATTTTATGGATAGCAGTGGGAAGAAAAGATCGTACTTTGGAAAGACGTATATAACGTCTGGGAAAACAACGCGTTGGCTGAGTGAGACATTTATATACGCCGGTGGAACTTAAGAGGTTAAAGTCGTATTCTAGTTTAGCATTAAATATAGTATAATTGAATTTCAATACATTATTATTTATGGAGGGGGCGCGATGAAAATTATGATTGAATATTAGGTCGGAATATTGAAAGTTTGAGAAGCACTGCATTACGCCAACTTTATTTAGTAAGTGAACCTTTTTAAATGTTTATTTGTATGCTTTTGTCATATATATTTGTAATGCATATTGTATATATAGTAATATATTAACTGGATCTAGTGGTCATCAGTCCATGCGGGTCAAGGCCTACTGTGGCCTATCTCGTTTTACGTGACCTTAGGCACGGGGATGCATGTGCAGATGTTTCGGTCAAGTGGTCAGTCTGACTCAAAACCCGAAGTGTTCAGTTCTCAAGCAAGCTTGTACTCATTTATCGACCCACTGAAGGGATGAGTCACCTTGCCCAGTCCGGGATTTGAACCCTGGGCTGTGGCGTGGAACGCGTTACACTACCACTCAGCCACTGCGCTTCAATAAATATATAGTAGTTAATATAAAGCATGTTTTTGTTGTAGTTCTAATTTTCAATTTTATGAAAACGAATGTTTATTATTTTAGATTTATTACACTCAAAAAGGAAGAAAGAAAAGGGAACTAAAGTACTACAAACCACTCCCTAATGCAATTTATTTTGAATTAAGTAAAAAAAAAAACTTCTACTTTGTTGTGCTTTCAGAAAAAAAATCTCTCTCACGCTGCTCGCTACATCAAGCAAGAAACAGCGAACCAAAAAACCACTCTGTCGTGAAAAGCACAATTATTGAGTTTTTCAAAAATAGAGCTTAGGTTTCAGAAAATGACATTTTCCTGATGAATTACCTCCCGAAATATTTATGCAAGTCACTTACAAACTGGGTGCTTCAAGTGCGAAGTGAGAGCAGTCTTGTAAGGTAATTGCGGATTTTTTTTCTCTCTCCGAACAGTGTGCTTATCTAAGCAATCCGTATGACTCCAGGCAATGCTGGCAGATAACTCTTATCAACATAAGAAGAAAGGATGATACGTGCTCTCGCAATTTATCAACGTGTGGTTTTAGATTCTTGGAAATTTGTCGAGATAATTTGTTTACCGAAATTTGTCATTTATTGAGAGAAAAATGACTGGGACCTTAAAGCGATGTTGATAGATATCTGACCTGAAGGAGGAAAATGTGTCTTATTTTTCATTCTGACGCTTTTAGTATAACTTTTCGTAGTGAACTTTAAACAAAATGTTTGGACAACTTAATCGTGTTTGTTGTCCTCTCGATGTGTCAAAAGATTAGAAAAAAAATATTCTTTATATTATTTGATTTTTATCAGCTGTTATTTTTTCCTTTACAAATTAAATTGAACCTTAAAAAATAAGAGTAAACCCATTCAGATTTTCGAGTAAATTTTAAAATGAAAGGAATACACAAATTTAATTATTTGTAAGGTTTGGTACATTATTGACTTTCGGGATGCTTAGATTCAATAAAGGAACGTAAATATTTAATCTTGTATTTAAAAGGTCAAAAAAAAAAAAATATGAAAACTATATTAAATTTAGGAAAAACAATTTTTTTTTTCATCCTAAAGATGCTGCAGGTTGTTATTAAAAACAAAAATATGGCTCAAACTGAGCAATTTTTCACCTCATTTAGTATTTTCTTTTGGACTTAACGACTTAATACTCTTTATTAGCTTTTTATTTTGAATTGAATTCTTTGTCAGAAAAAGATTCCTTTCCCATTTAGAAGCCTCCTTGCTTTTCAAAATTCATTCCAAAGCTAGAATATGTAAAGATTTTTTTATTGTTCAATAAAAAGAATACATATGGATTTTTAATACTTTTAGTGATTTATTTGAAGATTCTACAGCTAAAAAAACATTTTAAGTATTTTTTCAGCGATAAATGCCATTTAAATATTTTACAAGTTAATACTGTGTATTAAGTGGGCAAATACTTTACTTTATTAAATAGAAACTTTATGCAAGCTTTATATTTTACATTATGTCAGGAGAATTCATTTAAACACATATTAAATAGAGCAAGACATTTTATAATAGAATCAAAAGGTTATAAATATTATTTTTCTTAAATAGTGTGTATGATATAAAAACATATTAAAAAGTCGCCCATCCGGTATAGTGGTTAGCGATGCTGATTGCTATGCCGTAGGGCCTGGGTTCGAATCCCGGAGAAATCATGGATGTTTATAAATGTATAGTGTCTTCGCGGCATGGGGGTACTCTAAATAGCCGTCGAGCCGCAAGTCCTCTCGTGAGATTGGTAGAAGGGAAAAGAGGTGGGAGGCCCCTGACCACTCCCAGGTGTTCTCCCTCAAAATTGGGGTTGAACCGAGCCAAATCGTACTGTCACCAGCATGGTGCTCAAAGCTACGGCTAACGACAGGCGTACAATATAGAACGATGCTATGGTGAATTTCATGGGCCTCGATCTGACTACGTCAGACAGGGGGCATTAGAAACAATAACAACACATATTAAAGTTTGATCGTTGAATGCCATGTAGAAGTAACAAAAATGAGAGATTCTAATTTTGTATCCCGGAACAAAAGTGATAATGCACTCATGTAAGCATGTAGAAAAGCTTTCTGTTCCAAGGAACATTTTGTTCATTTCCACAAAGATTTATAATTTTAATTCTAATATTCCTATTTTTTCAACTTTTTGTAACCAAGACATTTTATAATTATACACAACGCCAATAAAAGAAATTCTACCTTGTAAATAGGGGGCGGTGGGCCTAAATACAGTGGGGCGCATGCATTAAAATTAACGTCGATGGAATTCAAATGAGAGAAAAATTAACTTTACCCCCCCCCCACACACACAAAACATAGATTTATTATAATCAACATAAGATGATTAGAGAATCAACAGTTCATCAATATATTTCTGAATTAAAGTATCAAGACAGAAAGGCACTTAATATGAAACGAGGCACTTTTGTACGACAGGATTTATGGGGTAGTACGTCTACTCGGTATGAGTAAAGTCATAGAAATGATAAGTTGTAGGGGGCGCGACAAGCGACAATAGTGGGAGTTCACAAGGTAAGAACATACACTATGTTGTTTCCAGAGCTGGTTACACAGGTTGTACACCTAACTAAGCCATGTATCCACATGAGGTCACAATGGAATTTTGCCCTATACATAGCATGTATCCAGTAGCAAAGGGTTAAAACGGATAAAAAGAATAACATCTAAATTAAGTATTAAAAAAGAGAACGCTAGCGCATTTCGTATTTTCACTGTTTTGATAACAACGTTTGACTTTAGTCGGAAAATCATACTACGATAAAACTATTTCTCACCAACAAAATCTGCTTTTTACGAAAAGAAATTAAACTGAAATACTACTTCGAAGGAACTTAAAACATTTTAATCAACGCAAATTGATACATCAAATCACACTTTATACCTTTTTTTATGAATATATAAATTTATTTTCTATAGTTATCATCATTAGTTACAGTTTGCTCTTAATTCTGGAAATGTAACACGAGATCAACTACAGATTTCTTACCTTCAAAAGGAGGTCAAATGCTTGATTGATTGTTTATTTATTAACGTCACACTAAGGAAAAACAGTAGAGCTAATGTCGAAGGACCTCGTATCTTTGAACCGTGGTCTAGGTAAGAGGATGGCACGCCACTCTCTAAACTTCCATTCTATGCCAACATCAGGGCTTTGTCCCTATACATTTAACTTGAATCAGTCTCTGTACATGGCGATAATTTAGTGGCAACATGATTCAAGACCACAACTCGACAGAGACATCGCCGCTGCAAATACATGACCAAGTCCACTCGGCTACCGTAACTAGTCCTCACGCTGGTGTGGTGTCGAAAACTGGAGTGTAGGGTTCCAGCTCTAATGACGTTCTCAGATTTTAACCTTGGTTCAAAATTACGAGGTTCGTCACTATTCGTTCCTATAGTGCTTTTTTGCGACTTAATAAGTAATCTGTCAATCGATCTTTAAAAACATGTATTCAAGAACAATTAGAAATGAAGCGCACTAAATGAATTTGACCCTTCGTTTCCAACTGAGGTGTCGTCTTCATAACTTTGTGACAACCTGCTATCGGTTGTTGGTTTTGGGGATTCGTGTAAAGATCAGTGTAAGACCAGTTTCAAACTCAGATTTATTATTCCACTGACTTAAACCAGACAACTTATGGTAAGAAATGCACTACGTAACTAATTAGAAGAGCAATAGCACGGCTCACAAGGAGACTTAACATATAAGTACAATTTACTTCCCTGTCTCTTGGAACACTTTCGACATCTACGTTATAACTCACCGTAATTCTCTTACTAAATTATACGACCTCCCGTCGTAATCCTTAAGCTCAATTTTATCACTTATTCCCCAATTGTTAACAATTGACCCTCCAGCGACTATCCGTCGACTAACATCACGCACCTGTATGTCAACACTTAAATAGAACCACTCATTTGCCTAAATAACGTCTTCTTCTTCGGGAGAAAGTTTTCAATAGAACTTACAGCTAAAAAGAAATAAATTTACCCCAAGAGGATTAGTTCATGGTTCGTGGATAGACCCGTTACAACTTAACCATGAAATCAAAATTTAAGGAGACATGACATAACTTATACAAAATTTTTGATTTAGTAATTTTTAGATTATTTTTTGCTTGTATTGCCAATGTATTTGGATTACGCGCGCGCGCGTAAAGCAGATCTTATCCTCAAAATACCCTAATATCCCGAACTTACGCGATAGATGGGATTGAGTGAGAGCCGCGTAAGTAGGGATATGATTTTCTTCATAAATACATATAAATTATTTTTAGTTGGGACCAGAGACGATAGAAAATAATAATATAGAAAAAAATGGTTATTAAAATCTTAGATAACACAAATAAAAATCTCAAATCGAAGTTATTTTGATGTAGAAGGTTTAATAAGTAGACTAAGTAGTCTGTCCCTCAAAGATTTTTTTCTTTCCCAAACTGTCATCGTAGCATGCTAATATTCTTTTTTATTCCACGTTTTGTTGAAAATATACTCTCTTCGTTGGAGAAACTATTTTTTAAAATTTATAAACCTTTTTCAAATAAACTGGAGCATTCAGTCAAATTTTCAACTGTCATTTCTCAACAGTCAGTTTTTCGATGTCTGGTTCTTCCTCATGCATTTCTATGAGCTCATTAATCGTCAGCTCCTGTTTGTAGGAGTTCTTGAACGCCATCACTATCCTAAATTTATTTGCTTGGCAAGATCGACAATTTTTCTTCAGTCAAGTTACCAATTTCATTTGGTTTCACCTGAGTTTCAGGAAAGAAAAGGAAGGGAAAAGAATGGAAAAGAAAAAGAATGAATCGACGAGATTTGAAAATTTCGAAACTCTCAATTCGCATAAGTCGGGGGAACGTAAGTTGAGGTATTACTGTGCTACAAAACAGTAAACAATTAATTTTTTTAAAAAAAATTCAAAGTTTATGAAGAAATTTTAAAAATATTACTCCTCCTACAATAACTGATGTACACACAAAAAAATTTAATTTACAATCACGTCAAACTTTGTATAACAAAAGGTGATATGGGTTTGCCGAAGCATGATTGATATACGTAAAATACTTTTTTTCTGAATGCTTATTGAAATTTCTTTAAAAAATGTGTATAAATTCCAAATTCAAATTTTTTTTTAAAAAAAAAAAGAGTTGCTTTGATGCAAAACTCCAACTTTTGTTACATGTACTATTAGAAATAAGGGAAACAAAAATTCAAAGCACTAGGCACAATAGAATAAAAGTCTTGGCATTTGAAATGAAGATAAATGAGTTATTTTGACTTTCTGAGATAAATCCGTTTAAAGTTTCTATTTGCCGTTGAAACATAAATAAAAACGAACACAAAAGTGATCATAACTCTCGATTTTTTTTAAACTTAAAAGCTTTCAAATGTTGCGAGGTTATAGGAAATTATATAAAGAATAATTTAAGCTAGGAAACTTTTATTTAAATATGTTTTGTTATCGTTTAGATATACCTTGTTAATGTCTTTATATTTTAAATTTTTCACTATTGTCTTAAACACTATGAAGAGTTAAAAACAATGTTTGGCGCTATATAGCCAAAAACGGCTCCTGCGCCAATAAACACCACAATCACTCCCTCCCTCAAGCCACAGACCTCGTAATTTTAAACCGCTGTCAAGGGATGAGGACAACACCAGAGTTCGTCTCTACGGAGTTTTAATATGTGACGTTAATACAATCTCAACTTCAGCGTGTTTACTTTACTTATTATTTTTTTTCCTTCAAAGATTACGCTTTAACAGAAACAAAAAACGAAACTATTACTTAACTTTCTAATAACACTCGTTCCAAAATGACCTTCTTCAAGGACATTAATTTTTCAGCTTATCTCACTCTCTCGAAACTACTCATTAAAAAGTGTGCGAACGTTTAAAGAATAAATGAAGTTTAAATACGTATTAGCGCACCGAATTGCCAAAAAAAAAAACGTAATAAACTATAAGGAAGCCATTTCGGTATTTCACGCACTAAAACAACTTTACGATTAGTTTACAATTCTTTTGAACCATTTTTAAAAGCGTGTTAATCGTATCGGGTTAACCGAAACAAAAGTAAAAATTATTTTTAATGTGAAACTCAGTTCTTGAACTTGAGAAAGAGAAAAAGAAGAAGAAAAAAAAACAGTTAAGAAATTAAAAAGTTTACCTCAGTTAACACAGCACGAGGAAAAAGTACATAAATGTTTTATAGTCCTTTCTTTATATCTTTTTTAGTGTCAATGAAAAAGTTTACGAGTGTTTTTATCCTGTTATCTACCATGAAAAATGTGTTTTTAGATGTACTCTCTAACCCGGAGTCAAAAATAATCGAAAATGTCGCGAATGTAACGGGAATTTGAACGATCACGACTTAAATATTTGCACATAAACAAAACGAAACTTTAACGGTAGCTAACAAAACGGTAGCTTTTTATTTTATGGCGCTTATTTATCTCTTTTTAAGGACACCACTTAGAGCAATTTTAGAGATAAGATAAAATTACAGCAGATAAATTTTTGACAGAAATAAGTTTTTAAAGTTATTTTAAAGTGAGTATGTGTGTGTGTGTAAATGGGATGGATAATCTCATGATAGTGTGTGAAACTTTTTACTTAGACACAAATTCAATTATTTATCGCTTTTTTTTTAAAAAAGATTCCTTAGTTTTGAACAGAAATTTCTGTTACACAGTAATTTTTAAGAATATAAATTATTTTCGTAAATAAATATAATTTATGTAATTTAATCTAATTATTTTTCAAAATAAAAATAATTTAAATAAATGAAATTTCAAATGTATAAGAAATATATATATATTAGAAGAAAAATAGTCTAAAAAAATTGTAGAAATTTTACTTTCATATATTATTTACATAAACTTGAAGATCTGAAACACATAAATGTATAATGCATGACACACACTTATGAATATGTATGTGCTAAATATATATATATTTATGTGTGTGTGTAATGATTCACGTTAATTCCATCTTTCAAGTTTTTAAATTTGAAATGGTCCTGACTCCAGATGACTTCTCGTAAAGAAATAACTGTTAATTACACAAATAACGGGATATAAATAAAATCGTAACTTAAACTGTTTGGAATCAAAACCTCAGCGTAGTTAAAATAAAAATTACACAATGAACCTATCCCGGTTTCTGGAACAATCAAAATAGACACCTTCGAAAGTCATGGGAGTCTTAGAACTTCCAGTCTACGTTTTGTTTAAAAGCCGAGATTCTGTGGAAAATTCCCTCCACATGTTGTATTTGTCATATTATTACGTTAATGTCTGCTGCTGCTTATGTAATAAAATTGGAGTATCCGTCAACAAGGACAGTCCTCATCAATATGCATCTCTTACATCTATCACCTAATAATATAATTTAAAAGTAGATAAAGCCTCCCTACCACTCGTGAAACTACTACATACATTACTCGAATTTCTAAAGCCGAGGTATATTTATCCTTTACACCCCCGTAACCCCTCCCTCAATCCATTTTTTCACAAATAATTTTTAGTGATCTTCTACTCAAAAAGAGAAATATGCATACCAAGTTTTAAGGCTTTAGGTCTGATAGATCAAAGGTGGGAGTTTTTATTATTTATCGCTCTCTCTCAATCAACACTCCCAACTTTGCTTGGGGCTCGATTTCTGATTAAACCCGTTCTTCACGGAACTCTACTCAAAAAAAGAAATATCCCTGCTAAATTTCAAATATGTTTGTAGAAAACTCTGGAGATATATATCTCGTAATGAGTGAGAGCGTTGTTCTCCTTCATAAAAATAAGATTTTAAGTTCATTTAACCATTCGTTTGCATAAAGTATCTATGGAACTGGGCTCTTTTCAGGGCATCACGTTAAAAGTTTTCAAAAACCGAACCTTTTCCAATAACTATAATTGTAATTGGCCGGCGCTTGAACTTTCCGTGATATATTACTGTTGTTGTTGTTTCTTATGTCACACCTGATCTCAACTGCATCAGATCCAGGCCCACGAAATACATCATGGCAGGGGGTAGATGTACGCCTGTCGTTGGCCGCAGCCTTGAGCACCATTCAGGTGACACTACGATTTAGCGAATTTTGCACATGAGACGGGTGTTTGCAAAATTTGCTCTTTGCTTGCTCAAACATAATGAAAAAAATTGCTCAGAGATCCCAAAGAGAAAACTGAGCGAATGTCTGTCACGACATAAAGAATGTAAAGTGCAGAACACGATCCAAATTTTTGATCCCAAATGGAAACAAGCATCGAGCCGATGCAAAATTCTAAGCTGGCACACCTCTACAGTTCCAGAACTGTTTGGAACTTTGGAAAAAGTGTTGTGAGAAGTGCCTTGACGAACATAGGCAATACTTTGAAGGAGGCTAATGTGGAATTCAATAAAAATGCAAAATAAAAAATAACAAAATAAATTACGGTCTTTTAGGGTCCTCTCTCGTATACATATATGTGTAAGGCAGCACGCACACACGTAAGCCAATTTATTAAAGATATTAAAACAAATGAAATTTTTTTAACGGAGTAAAAATCCAGCAATCTAAAAATTTTAAAGAAATTAAGCGCTATATGCAATTTTTATTTTATTTTATTATTTTATTTTTATCTTTATTTATTTACAGCTAGTATTCCCGTTGTTTGCTTGGGTGAATTGAAAAATTAAACAAAGAGGATTGAAGGATAAAGAAGTTTATAATGAGTTAATTTTCCATGAATTGCAAATTAAACAAAAAAAAAAGGCTCTTTGCATATCTCAGTATAACAAAAAAAAACATATTTGTTAAATTTTAACTCTATAGATCTAATTGCTGATAAAAAGAATTTTTTTTATTTAAAACGCCCCGTAACTCTCTTGGGGATCGATTTTTGAAAACACCTTTCATTGTTCATCTCTGTTCAGCAAAAGCAACACATTGTTACAAATTTTACGTATTGAAAGCTTAAAATAGTGCCAATAACTTATATCTGGTGGTGTAAAACGTTAATATTACTTTCTGCTGCATTTATTTTATGTAAAAGTTGCAATATTCACAAGCAACGCGTTTCTTTACATTATAATGGCGATTCAATGCAAACATAGCGAAATGTTGGCGATAGAGCCAAGTTGGCATCATTTTTGGCAATTGATTTAATGGTGCAGAAGTTGATATGCTGTAGCGCCACCTGGTCCGGAGCTGCAACGAAGAGGATAGAGCAAAAATCTTCATAAAAAATACATATACATGCCAGTTTTCATAGTGATCGGTTGAACGGTGTTTCAGTGAAGTGAGGTCATATATACAAATACCCATGTATGTATATATATTCCAATTTGCGGAAATGATTTATTTTTAATGAAATTTGTTGGTATAGAAGATTGGAAGAGCTTGTCGAAAATTCTATAGTTCTAGTGGAGAATAAAATATGAGTGGAGAATTCCAGAATAACTCCATGCATAACACCTACATTTTAACTACATTTTTCCAAAGATTATTATGTTTTGAAATAGCTTTTAAAGCTAAAAATACCTTTTGTTTGTCATTCTTTTTAATTTCCTTTACTGAAAAGTTACTTCTGGCGTACAAAGTGACACTCGTGCCCTAGTAGACATCACATTTATAGCAGAGAAGTTTGATTTCATCATTGTTCAAAAGCTCAAAGGATATTATCACGCTTTTATTCAACGAAATGAGGCAACAACTTCAGAAAGACAGTAAAAAATATAGTCAATGAAAGATCTGTGGACTCAAAAAAATAAATAAATAAAATAAAATAACAATGACATTAAAAGCGAATACATTTGTGTGAAAATTGTAATCCTTATTCAACAATCGGGGATTTGCCCCAGTAATTGGAGATTTTTCGGTGTTTTTAATTTTTTTTCTGAATTCGTAAAATTTCGAATCAATTCTAAATTACATTTTATACTCCACATGTAATAATTCGAATTCAATAATTTTTTAAATTAACATTTCTGATATTTAAGCTACTATTAAGCACTGGACTAAGCAAAAACCTCTCGGTAAAAAGGTATCCTACTGATTGTGACAACTTTTTTAAAAAAAATGGAGATACGTAGAATTTTTTGTTATTTTTAGATTTGTTTAGTACGTTTTAAGAAAAATATGCTAAAATTAAGAAGAGAAAAAGAAATTATTATAACTAAAATGGGGAAAAATGGGTAAAAAATTACAAAAAATAGCATAAACGCGGTTCATTCTGTACCAAAGGCTTGTGAACAAATTTTCAATTTTTCAATTCTGATGTGTTGCTATGTTATTCATTGTCAAAATGACCTTCAGGAAAAGAGATGTTTTAATTTTTACAAAAACGGGAGCACTTTATCTCAGTTATTATAAGAAATTGCTTAAAAAAAGTGATTATATTCACATAAGGGACTGTAAATTATATTATAAAACAGTGATTGATAAATATGAAGCTTGAAACACTTCTACTACTATACAGAACTTACACAAAAAATTTCAGTTAATTATGTTCAAAACCCTTTGAGCAATCGCTGACCCCGTCTGAATATTTTCAAAAAATCACATTTCCAGTAAAACGCATTTTAAAGTATGACATCTTGCTTAAAGTAAAGACATCTGCTTTTGCTAAAACACTTGTAGTTTTTGTTCTAGTGAACGGAAAATGATAAACTTGGTATTTTTATAAAGCTAATAAGATGGCCTATAAAATAAAATCATAAAATAAATTTGTCAATTTTTGGCAAAATTTACAATTTTAGGGTAGTCGGATACCTTAAGTTTTAAAATACGCGTTGAAGTACAAATTATTTCCCCTGTGTATATATGGTACTAAATGTCTCCGTTCTTAAAGGTTAGAACAGGTTTGCAAATTCATAACACCTAAACACATTTTGCCTTATTATTTGCTTTTTTTATTTTTAGAACAGCTTTAAATCTACATAAAAACTTAGTGTCAAAGAAAATGTGTCTCAGACCTATTTACTTTATTAGTTGTCTATAATCCTCCCAGTCCAAATGAGCCAGAAGGTCTTGATTATGGTAGCGAACCTAAACGCGCCAATGGAATCTTCCTCTCTGTCTCATGCGCAATTTAACACAGCTCAAGAACCCTAACCTTGCAACGATTCAAAAAGAAGCGCAATTACCCAAAAACACTAAAGTCGCTCATTAAACGCCGTTTGTATTCTTTGAAGTTAACCCGCTCGGTTATATTCCTTAAAGTTAGTGAGCATGTCAAATGATCCTAAAGAGCTTTTGGAATCTTATGTTCGATATAATTTAAATAATTATCCGCCAAAGGAGAAAAATGTAACAATGTTGTTTTTAAATAATAATAAATGCTAAGGTGCAGCGCTGTTGAGGTCGCTGTAAAGGCCGGATCAATCCTGTGAAAGAATGCGTTAGGACGACATTGACATGCTCTTTGATAGGAACCTTGATAGGCCCCAGTATGTGTGAGATTCTAAGCGAATCTGGAAATCAATCGTAGAGAGAGTCCGTTTGAGTATGCTGGGACGTCGTAGAGCGTTGAAGCCACTAAAAGTGCCACTTTAACGTCCGTGAAGCTTATGTATGTTCCTTTTTGTGTCTATTCAACCCGGTATTACTCGCGCAGGGTGTGTCATGCCCACCGTGTAACTTTTTTCAACACTCCTTCTAAACCTTTTTTGGAAAATGGATAGTTTCTCGTGTAGCTGACTTTAAGGTTATATCCTTTGAGGGGGCCTTTGCTTGTAGGCGAAATCTAAATATATGTATTTGGATATCACCTCTTCGGGTATGTGATACCCCGCGCGTGAATCACTGCTGCAGTTCTGAATGCATGAACACGTTTGAAATCTTCCTGATGCTATGGCGTATTATTGTAGTTATGATGAAGAAATGTGATATTTAAGTAATTTAATAAATACAGTATTTAATAGATATAGTACAACAGTATTTTCGGATGAAGAAATTCGCATCGCGGTTATGATGAGGAAAAATCAAATGAAGAGTATAACCGCAAGTATGATTCCTCCACTGAAATCGATCCAGATTTAGAAAAGGGAGACACTGTTAAATAAATGTTTTATATGTAGAGACACAAAAACATTTGAGAACAACGTAGTTTTAAAGGAGATAAAACTGGTACACATCTTATCCACTTTCAGATGAACTTTTGAAAATAAAAAAAAAAACTATTGCTGGAGCAAAATTAGAGAAAACAAGAAAGAAATTGTAAAATTTTTAAATTTAAAGAATTGAGAAGTTTACTCCTATATGTTTAGTTTGAAAAAGATACAGATTAAAAAAAAAATTAAGATCCAGTGAAAACATTGCACTCACTCACAACGCGATTAAAGGAATTAATAAACAATGCACTGAATGCCCTTATAAAAAGAACAGAAAAACTAAATTTTCGTGTGAAAAATGCAATAAACAAGTTGTATTTTTACTTTTCTTCATTTTTGACCTTTGTATACAAATGTTACGGTAAAAACATCCTTGGGTATGACACACACTGCGCGAGAACTATAGGTCGTTTTTTTCACGCGAGTGATGCCGGGTTAAAGGTGAAATACGTCACGCCCCCAAAAGCGACACGTGAAGTAGAATCATTTCTGTTTGGGGACATAGTCGGGATAACTATCCGGCCATTGGTCCTAGCCACATCACACGCGGTGGACTTTGAAGCAGAAGATTGGTGTGGAAACTGCGGCGGTTTCTTCTCTGTCGGATGAATAAAGGGAGATCAAAGGTTGATTTGCCTTAGAACATAAGTGTCAGCGTATCCGATCTTGGATACTTTCCCATGAGGATGACCATTGAGACATCACTAGTTTCCTAACAGGAAACGGATCATTTGGTAGAAAACGTCTCAAACGAAAACGTAAAAACCCATACTAAAATCACCTTACAATCTGAAATATTAGAATGTTGTTGCTTATGCAACCTGATAGACAGTAACATCAGATCAAGGTCGACGAAATTCATCGCAGTTAAGGGCAAGTATATTACACCTGTCTTTAGTTTATGCTTTGAGCCCCATGAAGGTGACAGTACGATCTTGCTTGGTACAACACGATAGATGGAGACACCATTCGGACCCCCTGATTTAACGAGCACGTACTCCGTGTGTACTCGAAGGGTATTTGGTGGCATCGAACCCGGGCTTTCCGGTCTGGAGTTCGATGCTTTAACCACTAGGCTACCCACGGCCCTAACATTACCATGAAATTGGTTAATCAAATTTATATATAATCAGAGTTTGTCAATGGTTATGTTTTTATGAGGAACAGAAGAATTTAAGAACTGTTTTAAATATAATGCTTAAAAAGCTGGGTTTTTCGATTTACAATTTTAGAAGAAATATTTCTTTAGAAATATATTTCCATAACGATTGGAGAAATCTGATAACAGTTTTAAAAATAATACACAGAGAAAAGTTATTTTGTCAAGTAGCAACTTTACACGAAATAATTCTATTCCTGAATATTTTCATCGTGATGAGAGAAATCTAGCAACAATTTAAAAATAGTGCGTAGAAAACTGGCTCTTCTGAAATAACAATGCAATAATTCTGCGAAAATATATATATATTTTTTTGTTAACCAGGAGAATATGATGACAGTTTTACTTATTGCATATTTATAAACGAATTGTACGTGAAATGCAGAAGCTTTTTTAAAAGTAAAAGTTAAAATTAAAATTTAGACAAAATATTAGAATATTTAAGTACCCTAATTAAAATGATTCATATTTTGGAAAGACCGGGAACATCATAAAAATCCCATTACATTTAATTCAATGAAGATGAAACTAAAAGATTTCTCTCAACGGGAGGAGTATTTAATAGTATTTTAACTTTCCTTAAAATAGTATTTTAAGCGAAAAATATACTTTACATATAAATCACAAATTCAACTTCGATTCTAATATTTTTCCCTAATTATTTACAATTTATTTAAATTCCGTTTCATTTAAAGTTTTTTTACACTTAATTTTTTTTTTTTTTTTTTTTTTTTGCCCTTATTTTTTTGGCGACTTAGCGGGCAATTTGGCGACGTGTCAATACTTGAAAAGATATTTCCCCCCCTCACGTTTCAAAGCATCCCAGTTGAACTGAAATTTTATATACACGATTGTTTTGGATGACAATACGATACTTTAATGATTATTATTAAATATTAATTGTCACTTAATGTTGTGATTCTACCATATGTATATACATATTTAAATTTATTGTAACTATTAATAAAAAGTAATTAAAATAAATTTTTTTTTTGTTGATCTAAATAGGAATTGACTTAATTTTTTTTTATATTACTTGTTTCTGATAAGCCTTAATTGCAGCAAATTTTAAAAAGGAGGGGGGAAAAGAATTTTTTCTCTTAAAAATTAAATTTATTGAAGTAGAACAATAATATTGCACCAGACAACTACTACTTGTAAACTAGATTTAAAGGCATAACTCAAGACATTCAAATGCATTATTACTAAATACAGAATTAATTACTTAATGGCCTTTTACAATATTGTAATATTGATGTAACTAGGCATTAGAAGCAAGATTTTTACTAAAAATAGGCATAGTAAACTATAAATATTCAATTATAGTTAACTAAACAAGACTCAATGGCGTGTTTACAAGAAAATGAGATTAACAACATCCCGTGCATAAAATGAAATGATCCCCTGACTTTATTATAGTGCACAGCGAGGGAAAGTTATGTCGGATTTATTCCTCCAACAGGAAACGGAGAAACAATTCTTTTTTCCCTGTATTAATGAAATGAAGTGGAAATCATTTTCTTTATTTTTAAAATCCCTCAGACAAGGAACTAAAGGGAAAGCTTTTAGCTTTTGGGTTTTCAAACAGTCGGGTTTCGAGTTGTTGTGGGAATTAATATTTCGTCATACTGATAAGAAATGCGGGTATGGAAAGAAAAAAAAATCACCCTTAATGTAAAAGCTACGACACTTTTTTTTTCTGATTTAATTAGGATTATGAAAAAGAATGTCAGTTCTGGGTAAAACAAGTTGACGACATTTCTGTCACAAGCATTGCATTTTCCTGAAAGTTATTAAAAAATTAAAAATTATTACTTGCTGGCACGTACCGGAAGGCTCATTGCTAAGCATTTAATGAGCTTACGAAAGTATAAAGAGTTCCTTTTTGAAAGTTTAATTTCGAATTAATTGTACAACGTCCTTTACTTAAAAATATCACATGAACGTTGCATTTCAACTTCCGCATCATCCCCATCGGATATTATTCTCATTAACTAATGAGTCAAATATTATGATCAGAAACTAATTAAATTAATCCATTTTCGTGAAAATCAGTGTTTTTATTATAAAAAATGAGTATTTTCAACCAGAATTATACAAATAGTTTATACTAATTTGATTGGTAAATAAAAAAACTATTTCTATATTTCAAAGTTCGGTTAAGGAGGAGATTAGGGGGATATTAGATTGGGGATTGGAGATATAAAATTTTTTTGGCTACAGAAATCGAACGCCAAGCTACTTTATTTAGCGAAATGTTTCTGGCGACCGGATTCTATAACCATCCTATCTATGACATCGAGATAAAAACCGCCAAAACCAAAGAAAAATCGATAAATTCCCACTAATCTACAGTTTAGCCTAAAGTCTAATCAAAAGTCAAAGTTTAGATCTTTTCTAAGCATTCTCAGTTTTTAATAGATTTGTTACTCAGTTAATTGTACCAATTGATAACCATCGGAAAACTATTGAAAGCATTGAAAGAGAATTTCTATCGGAATTACAGAATTTTAATTCCAACAAAAAATAAATATTGCTTGGATATGTAGTAGCTTACGTATTTCAAATTATGTTGGTTGAATAATTATCCTAAATTCGAGTTTGCAAATGAGAAATTAAAAAAAATTAAATTAAAGGGTAATTACATATTTTAGCAACCTATTGGCGACATTATATGAAACGAAGCACATGATTGCCAATTCGGCATGCACAGCACATGCGAAATCGGAGTTGCCAAATTGGCGAGTTATTTTGAGCGTGGGTGATTATTGCTATAATAGGTAAGTACCTAAGATAAATACAACAAAAAGTAATATTAACGCATTAAACATACAAATATAAATTATTTACTCTATTAAAAGCATTCATTACACAAAATTCGTAACGCTATATTAAATTTTGTGATCTTAAAAAATGTTACAAAAACTAAAATAAACGCAAATGTAATAAAATAAATTTTAAGACGGGATATAAAATCACTTGACATAAAGTATGCAAACATTCATAAATATAATATTAAACTTCATATATAATAGAGTCAAATCAAATAATAAAAAAAAAAACACGAGTTCAAAAATGTAAGGAAAGTTATTCCAAATATATATATTAAATATTTTAAACTTCACATTTCATTGGGTTCACGTAATATCTCCTTACAACTAATGAACTTCGTTATAATGAAGCATTATTGGAGGACGAGGTCCATAATTTAAGTAGAACCTCTTCCTATTGTAATTTTCATACCACAAGATGAATACTTTCTAGACATATTTCACTTGCACAGCATCTTTTAGCTCGTAAGATAGCACTTGATTGAATATGTAATAAAAAAAGAAACAGAATTAGAATTTAAATAGGCTCCCTTTTATTTTGCAAACTTCGGATAAAATTACCTCAATCTTATTTAAGCATAGCATTTTTTTTTTAAATTTATAAAATTACAGCTTTACTTCTACATTTAAAATGTCAACTCATCTTCCAAAATCAAATTTCTTATCGTAAAATGAGACAATTGTTTGTAGTTAGATTAACGCAGAAAAATTGAATTTAAAATTTCAAACGTAAATGATTTTCAAAAATTATTTTATTTAATTAGAGTTTTTTGAAGACTTACAAAATTACATATTAATGTCAAGTGAACGATGATAATAAATTTATTTTATACTAGGATTTTCTTTAAAAAATACAATCCTGTTTATTTGAAACAACTCAACTCTTAATTTTTTATGTACTTCAACTTTCACTTTAAATTTCTTTCTTCTGATTGGTTAAAATTCGTGGAACACGAAATTTTAAGCAAATTTCGCCAGTTTGGCTTTAGATTTTAAAGAGTGAGGTTGCGTTACTTGATACTGAGAAAATCCGCCAACAAAACACAAAATACATAATTTTATTGAGTAAAAATTAAAATTAATGTGTTTAATTTCCTATTTTCTTTCCTTCTAATTATATTTCGTAGTATTTTTTAGCTTTTAAAAAATTTATTTTGATTTGTTTTGAGTCTTTTTTGGCGTGAAACTATGGCACTTGCTTTAACTTCTGCGGAGACTTTCATTTCAGGTGTTCTTCCCATGGAGTGGGAACCCACAGAGGTGCACATAGAGAAATGGAATGGGAGTACTGC
>BMAO01019168.1:67439-144089 GCA_019973975.1 Trichonephila clavata | reverse complement strand
TTTTCAAACTTTTGGGTACAGTTATAGAGACACCAGCAGTGTACATTGAGAGCAGTTTCGCTTGGCGTCATTATCCTGTTAAAAATGAAGTCGTCTGAAATATCCAAATTTGAGAGGTAATTTAAAATTTCTCTTTAAAATATTTAAATAGAGCTCATGGATTCTCAATACCATCAAAAAATACCAAATTACCTAATTCCTGAAGCCTCCCCGCAAGAACACCTCTGTGTTGAAGCATGGAGGTGGAGGAGCTCTTGTTCCATAAATTCACTGGATTAAATGCCTCATTTTTTCTTTAAAACTATTATATGCCCATCAGAACCAAAAATGTTGAATTTTCTGTCATCCCAATCACTTTCCTGTCAATTTGAATTTTCTGAAACTTAAGTCACAAGAATCTAGTTGGATGAATGTGAACCATGGAAGTGGAAGTGTTCTTGCGTGGGGCGTAAATCAGCCACAGAATTAGGTAATTTTTGATGGTATTGAGAATCATGAGCTCTAGTCAAATATTTTAAATTGTCTGTCCAAAATTTGATATTGAACACGACTTCATATTTTAACAGGATAATGAAGCCAAGCGTACTGCTCTCAATGTACACCGCTGGTGTCTTTATAACTGGCCCAAAATTTTGTGAAAACACCTCCTCAATCAATTTATTTAGCCCAGCAGAGCATATTTGGGGAGAACTAGATTTAAAATAAAAAAGACATAAACACATAATGGGAAGTAAAAATAATAATCACAGAAGCATGGAGGTAAATCGATGCAGAAATTACAAAAACTCATTAAATCTATATCAAGATGTCCAAAAGTTGTTGTGGACACTAAAAGATATCCTATTAAGTTCTAAATTAAGAAAGAAATACAATATTTAAAGCTATGTTGAGATTTTTGTTAAGTGTTCTAAGACTTTAGTGGCGTAATTTTCAGGAGCTTTTTGATTATTAATTTTTAAAAATAATAGTTATGCTATTTTTAAAAAAATAATTATGTCATTCCATTAAGAACAAGTTGCAGATATCATAAAAAAATTACAATTTCTATACATTAATTTTTATTAGTCGAAATCATTAAATTTTATAGGAAACTGCAAGTGTACGAACACTTTTGGGGTTCACTGTATTTATGTACTTCATTGCATTTAAATGTAAAAAATATCATTAATTTTTTAAAAAATCGAGTTTTTGCATAAAATTTGGCATATTTAAAAAACTTTTAAAAGTAATACATATCTTTTAATTCCTAATATATAAAGATGTTCCATTATTTATGTACTGTATAAATATTATTTGAATACATTCATTAGAATTTTGTGTAAAAGATCCTTTGCAATTTTTCATGAAAATTTTACTAAACTCGACAATTTTTATAATCTATAAAACTCTCCAGAAAACAGCAAAAGGGTTGAAAATTAGTTAAACATGAAGCTAAAGAGTTTGAGCTATAATTATGGTGAGTTTAAGAATGTACAACTAGTAAACATTTTTCATATTGTATTTAAATCTTTAAAAGCATTGTCTGAGAAACTATGTTTTTTGGCTTCACGGTAAAGTTCACAAATGGATTTCTTTTAAGACATTGAATTAACATTTTAAGAAAACTTTTATTTTATTTTATTTGTATTATAGACTATAATCTCTGTGTATGTATATATGCATTTTATTGCACATACAATTTGTGAGAAAAAATATGCTTTTTTTTTTTAAAAAATTGACAAATTTCAAAAAAATAATGTAACTCTTATCGCTCTAGGCACAGATAATGATGTTATTTGTGCAGTTTTAATATTATTTGAATATATTAATTAGAATTTTCAATACAAGGTTTACTGTAACTGCAATTTTTAACTAAAAATTCCCAATCTATCCAAAATAATTTAAAATTTTGTGGAATTGTATTTTAATTCCTGACTTAAGTGTAGTATAGGGGAGAGGGCCTTTCGATTTTTATATAGATATTATTGGTGAGATAACGAATTCATTCTGGCTTCGGGAAACCTATCGCTAAGTGAAGTAGCTTGGCGATCGATTTTGGTCACCAAAAAAATTTGACATCGCCAAGTATCTATACTACACTTGAACCTTAATTCCTAGTTCTATGCACACCCTTTTTAAAGAAAAAAGTGTTTTTTTAGTTGAAAATTTGTTTCAATAAAATGCTCCGAGGTAGCCACATACCTTAAATTTGTTTTTTTAAGTAATCCAAAGATTTTTCACATTTTTCGCTAAATTCCTATAAAAGCCTTACAAATCAAAACAATCTAGTACTCATGTGTTCGTCCGCGGGTAGCGTGGTAGAAACGAAAAATAGTTCGGAAGATTTATGAGAACTAAATTTGTTGTTGAACCCCAATCTTTAAAATATGTAGCCAGTATATTAAAAAAAACTTTTTTAATCCTGAATATCTTTTTAATTTGTTTGATAGTGTTAATTAACCATTTTTTTGAAATTTTGAGTCATGTAATTCTCATATTGTAAAGGCATGTGTTAAATCTGATATAAACAAACTCATTTCAAATTGAGCATGTCCGTGTAGTCATTTTTGAGTATTTCTTTTTTCTCCGTGTTGTAACTTTTGAATTCGCCAAGTAATTACCCCTGTCAAAGGCATAAAGAACATCACGTGCCTAGCGTGATGATGTAAAGGAACAGAAAAAACGGTTGGAGTCGAAATGGATGAGACGCAAAAGTGCATCGTAAATCCTTCCAGAACTGCGACCTCTTGGGCCGCAGTGCATTAATAAAAGTCAAAAGAAACCTAATGTATCGAGAAGTGTGTCGTGTGTATTACTTTCACTGTTCGAAGAAGTGCGTTTTGAAATAAGACATTTTCGATGTAAAATCTTAAGACAATTCAACGTGTTTTATAAAGCATAAAAATGAACACAAATACCTAAGAATGGAGAAATCATGTGTTATGTTTCCATGACACAAACTGCAGATGATTTCTTTTTGGTCGATGCCAGTTTGTTTACTAAAACAGCCATATCTTAGAGTATCTCTTCCCCTACATAGTGGTTATGGTCACGAACTCGTGGCTGGAGTGTCACGGGTTCAAGTCCAGGTGCCACACTAAAGATCCGCCGTGTAGAGGGAGCTGATGCACGTTAAATATGCCGAGGCTCAATGTCCGTCCATCGATGCTTTGTTGGTAAACATGTAACGGGTTTATTCGCGTTTCTATTAATCCTCTGTGTAAAATAATATTTTTTAACTTGATGTCAGTTGAAAACCGCTTTCCATGGAGAAGACTGGATTTTATGTAAATTAGAGTTTCTGTTTAAGTGTTAATCGCGTAGTGCAGACGAGATGATGGTTGAAAGTTGAGAGATAGGAGAATGCATAACGTTAGCGACGGTGGTCGTATAGGTAATTCAAGTTTTGAAGCAAGAGCGCTCAGGAAATTAGATCTTATTTCTGTTATAATTAATTATTAAGGTGGATTTCTCCTCGGGTTTAGTGATTTAAGTGCATTCTCAAACAAGTTGACTAAGGCTATTTAGTGATAACCTTTACTCGAACCTTCCAACACCGCGGTCGACGCGACGCGCCAAACACACTGCCCAAATGATTTGTCACTTCATTAAAAATTTGATGTTTCCCCCTTTCGCTTAAAAATGAGCATTAACTCGTCGTGGTACTGATGTAATAAGCTTCAGGCATGTATCTACAGTGAGTTCATTCCATGCTTTAGGAAGTTATATTTTTGATTCTTTGACATTTGTTGGAAGTGTATTCAACTCACTTAAATGCATTTCCGGTTCATCCCACAGATTTTCGATTACATTAATACCTAGACTTTTTGATGGCAATTCAGATGATGAAATATACCTTGATTATCGTTAAACCAGGTATGTACAGTTTGGGTGCGATGGAGAGTAGCATTATCGTCCTGATAGATTCCGTCACCATCTGGAAACCAATCTTCCATTAATGGTTTAAAAACATTTTCTTGATGAGGTAAGTACTCATTTCCAGTTCTGTTACCTTTTATGGTGCTAAGGGGACTGATTCCATTCCAAACAAATGTTTCCCAGGTCATTAATCCTTTACCTCCAGCCTACACGAATGTTTCTATGTAATACACAGTTACAGTTAGTTTTTTTGTGGGATATGAAGCAACAAAGGCTATTACCCCTATGCAATATAGATGAAACCTTCATGTTGTTCTCGATGAACTTTTTTGTCTGCCATCATTTGTGAAAAATGCAAAACGGCCCTCATCAGTTCATGTAACCTTTTTTTCACATTTCTACAACCCAGATTTTGAATTTTTTTATTCCAAGCATGACGATTTTTTCGACTTAAAGTTGACCAATAAGGATTTCGTGTTGGTCGTCGATTTTCAAGCCCAAGAAATTTAAGTTCTCATCGTATTGTTCTGTTAGAGATCTTTGTTTCCGAGTTTAAATCGAGCTTCTTTGTAATTCGTTGAGTTGTCAATCGTCTGTTTTCCCTGTTTTTCTTCATAATCTCTTCAATTTCCTCTCACAACATTTTTAAAAATTTTCTTGGGTTTCTATGTCCCTTAGATAATGAAGCTTTTGTGCCACCTTTAGCTATATGCCTTATTACGCTTCTGTTTGATATTCTAAGCTGTTTTGAAATTTCATATATTTTCACATCCTTTTGTAGTATAAAAACACTTCTTTTAAACTCACTAATAGCTTTTGTTGATGGCATCATAAAACAAAACAAAAATAGTTTCATAAAATTTAAAACAATCTTAGCATTAAAAAACAAAGTTGAGATTACTCTGGAAAGTGCTTTTTCTAAGATATTAATGCATATTTTTTATGGTAGCAATTTAAGGAAGAATAAAAATAAGTGTTAGGTGACAAGTCACTATGATTATTTGGCCACTGAGTGTGCCAGCTCAGTCTGTCGCAATAGCCTTTGTATCGGTTTGTGGTGCGACGTTAATATTACTGGCATTCTTTCTCTCACTCCCCGAAGTAACAAACAGCTTATGTTATTTTCTCCAGATGTCTCTGAAATAAAAGAAATAGCGTTGATAAGTGTTAAGTAAAAATTTGCTTTTTAAATGAGAAGAGTGCAAAATATAAGCGCTTAATACTAGGTGTGAGTCAATAAAACGAGACTTAGAGTGTAGCTTGAAAAAAGAGTGGAGTTTGCAACAACTGTTTTGGTGACATCATCCCACGCCCCTCCTCTATCCATGTTGAGAGTACTGCGTCATTGAGTGAACACGTAAAACTGCATTCTCCGGAAAAATGTCGAATCAACATCAAGTTTCTTGTGAAGAAATCAGCCACGAAAACATTAGAAATATTAACCTAGGCTTATGGAGATGAAACTTTGTATCGTGCATATATGTTCGAATGGAATAAGAGGTTTTCAAAGGGGAAAAAAGGTCAGGGGTGGAAGATGATGAACCTGCAAGGCCCCAAGGTCAGCGATTACAGACCCAATACCAAAACTCATGATAAGAGTGAGTTCCCACGATAGACTGTAAATCAAGAATACTACATTGAAGTACTAAAAAGGCTTCGTGAAAAAATTAGGAAAAAAAGGCCAGAATTGGGGAGTGAGGGATGGCTGTTGCAGCAAGACACTGCATCCTCCCTGTTCACTCTGTCTAACAATTTCTGACCAGCAAAAACATTACTATGATGGGGCATCCTCTTATTCATTTGATTTAGCCCCCACGCTACTTTTTTTTAAATTTCCTAAAATTAAATCTCACTGAAAAAGAACTTTTTTATCTCAGTTGAAGAGGTTCAGGGAAAAACGGAAAATTTCCCAACAGAGACTTCCAAAAACCTCGTTCCAGAATTGTTTACAGCAATGGCATCACCGAATGCAGAAGTATATGAATGCTGAAGAGAACTACTTTGAAGGTGATACTGTCACGGAGAACTAATTCTGTAAATATATAATGACTAGCCGTTACTCGCCCGCTTCGCTGGGTATTTCATGATGTTTTATAAATTTTTATTGATTATATATATGTATAAATTATTGATATCTAAGTCCTAGCATTAAGAATTCGATTGTATTGAAAAATATACTTATACCTTTAACTGTCGCCTGTTGACAAAAAAAAAAAAAAAAAAAGGACAGAACTCATCTAATTTGTATTTTCTAAAAATCTCTAAAATTGAAGCATAGAAATGATGTTTGCTCTTTCGTAACCCAAAAACCAAGTGGATTCCCGCAAAACCAATTTTCGGTGGATCTCTACTCCGTAAATTGAACATGCAAGCCAAATTTCAAGTCTAAATCTAACAGAAAAAAACAAAAGTCTTACTATCAATATCCCCGTAATTCCGTTGAGAACCCTTTTCCAAAATAACCGCTCTTAGCAGATTTCAATTCAACAAAAGAAAAATGCAAACCAAATTTCATTATTATACTCCTTGTAGCTCGAAAAAAGGAATTTTTTTGTCAATACGTCCCAGTAACCCCCTGCACCCCCTAGAACATGATTCGCTTAAAATGCAGTCTTAGTGGATCCTTATTCAACAAAAGAAACATGCTTAACAAATTTCAAGTATATGGGTCTAACAATTAAAAACAGGATTTTTTTCTGTAACTCCTCTTTACCCCTCACAACCATCCTTGGGGGTCAATTTTCATTTTACTCTTTGTTAGAGAAACTCTATTCCATGAAAGGAACATGCCTACCAATTTTCAAGCAGCATGATCAAATAGTTTAAAAATGGAAATATTTATCGATTACGCCTCTTAATCTCCCGAAATTAAACTTGGTAGTTGATATTCACGAAACCCATTTTGTAGCGGTTCTCTACTTTACGAAAGGAATCTGCTTATCAAATTTCAAGACTGTACGTCTAATAGTTTAAAAATGGGGATAATTATCTATAACGCCACTTGAGCCCCCGCAATGCCACTTCAGGGTCTGTTTTCACAAAACTCATTTTGTAGAGGAATTGCACTCTATGAAAGGAATCTGCTTAGCAAAACTTGAAGACTGTGCGTCCAATAAATTAAAAATGCAAAAAAAAAAAAAAAAAAAAATTATCAATTTACGCCCCTTGAACCCCCGAAATGCCACCTAGGGGTCGATTTTCACAAAACACATTTTGTAGTGTATCTCTATCCTATGAGAGGAATCTGCTTACCAAATTTCAAGACTGTGCGTCTAATAGTTTAAAAATAGAAATAATTATTTATATCTGCCCTTAACCCCCCGCAACACCCCTTGGGGTCAATTTTCCCCAAACCCGTTTCGTAGCGGATATTTACTCCATGAAAGAAACTTACCTACCAATTTTCAAGCAGGTAGGTGAAGTAGTTTAAAAACGAAAATATTTATCTATTACGCCCCTTAATCCCCCGCAACGCCACTTAGAGGTCTGTTTTCACAAAACCTTCTTGTAGCTGATCTCTACTCTATGAAAGAAATCTGTTTATCAAATAGAAATAATGTGAGTCTAATAGTTTAAAAATGGAAATAATTATCTATAACGCCCCTAAAGTCCTGCAACGCCACTTGGGGGCATTTTTCACGAAACCCATTTTGTAGCGTATCTCTACCCTATGAGAGGAATCTACTTACTAAGTTTCAAGACTGTACGTCTAATAACTTAAAAATCGGAATTTATAACGCCCCTTAAACCCCCCGCCCCCGCAACACCCCTTGGGAGTCAATTTCCCCAAAACCCATTTTGTAGCGGATATTTACTCCATGAAAGAAACTTACTTACCAATTTTCAAGCAGGTAGGTGAAGTAGTTTAAAAACGGATATATTTATCTATTACGCCCCTTAATCCCCCGCAAAGCCACTTAGAAGTCTGTTTTCACAAAACCCGTTTTGTAACTGATCATTATTCTACGAAAGGAATCTATTTATCAAATTTAAAGACAATGCGTCAAATAGTTTAAAAATGGAAATAATTATCTATAACGCCCCCTAAGCCCCTGCAACGCCACTTGGGGGTCGATTTTCACCAAACCCATTTTGTAGCGGATCTTTACTGCCCCATGAAAGGAATCTACTTATCCAATTTCAAAATTGTTCATTGAGTAGTTTAAACATGGAAACATTATTTATAACGCCCCTTAACCCCCCGTTACGCCCCTTGCGCTTCGAATTTCGGAAAATCCGTTTTTAGCTGATGTCTACTCTATGAAAGGAACATGTCTACCAAATTTCAAGTCTGTAGGTTGTATAGTTCCAGAGATATCGTGATTAGTCAGTCAGTCAGTCAGTCGCTTTTCTCCTTTATATCTATATATATAAAGGAGAAAAGCGACTCACTCACTGACTGACTGACTGACTGACTGACTGACTGACTGACTGACTGACTAATCACGAAATCTCTGGAACTATTCAACCTACAGACTTGAAATTTGGTAGACATGTTCCTTTGATAGAGTAGACATCAGCTAAGAAAGGATTTTCCGAAATTCGAAACGCAAGGGGCGTTACGGGGGGTTAAGGGCTTTAATAATAATTGTGACCATGTTTAAACTACTTGATGTACAATCTTGAAATTGGGTAAGCGGATTCCTTTCAGAGAGTAGAGATCCGCTACAAAATGAGTTTGCTGAAAATCGACCCCTAAGTGGCGTTGCAGGGGCTTAGGGGACGTTATAGATAATTATTTCCATTTTTAAACTATTTGAAGCACAGTCTTTAAATTTGATATATAGATTCCTTTCGTAGAATAATGATCAGTTACAAAACGGGTTTTGTGAAAACAGACTTCTAAGTGGCGTTGCGGGGGATTAAGGGGCGTAATAGATAAATATATTCGTTTTTAAACTACTTCACCTACCTGCTTGAAAATTGGTAGGTAAGTTTCTTTCCTGGAGTAAATATCCGCTACAAAATGGGTTTTGGGAAAATTGACCCCCAAGGGGTGTTGCGGGGGCGGGGGGTTTAAGGGGCGTTATAAATTCCTATTTTTAAGTTATTAGACGTACAGTCTTGAAACTTAGTAAGCAGATTCCTCCATAGGGTAGAGATACGCTAAAAATGGGTTTCGTGAAAATTGCTCCCAAGTGGCGTTGAGGGGACTTAAGGGGCGTTATAGATAATTATTTTCATTTTTAAACTATTAGACGCACAGTCTTTATATTTGATAAAGAGATTTCTTTCATAGAGTAGATATCAACCATAAGAAGGTTTTGTGATAACATACCTCTAAGTGGCGTTGCAGGGGAATAAGTGGCGTAAGAGATAAATATTTTCGTTTTTAAACTATTTGACCTACCTGCTTGAAAATTGGTAGGAATGTTTCTTTCATGGAGTAAATATCCCTACAAAACGGGTTTGGAGAAAATTGACCCCCAAGGGGTGTTGCGGGGGGTTAAGGGCAGATATAAATAATTATTTCTTTTTTTAAACTATTATACTTACAGTCTTGAAATTTGGTTAGCAGGTTCCTCTCATAGGATAGAAATACACTGCAAAATGTGTTTTGTGAAAATCGACCCCTAGGTGGTGTTGCGGGGGTTCAAGGGGCGTTATTGATAATTTTTTTGCATTTTTAATTAATTGGACGCACAGTCTTAAAATTTTGCTAAGCAGATTCCTTTCATAGAGTGCAATTCCCCTACAAAATGGGTTTTGTGAAAACAGACCCAGAAGGGGCGTTGCGGGGGCTCAAGTGGCGTTATAGACAATTATCCCCATTTTTAAACTGTTAGACGTACAGTCTTGAAATTTGATAAGCAGATTCCTTTCGTAAAGTAGAGAACCGCTACAAAATGGGTTTCGCGAATATCAACTACCAAGTTTAATTTCGGGAGATTAAGAGGCGTAATCGATAAATATTTCCATTTTTAAACTACTTGATCATCCTGCTTGAAAATTGGTAGGCATGTTCCTTTCATGAAATAGAGTTCCTCTAACAAAGAGTAAAATGAAAATTGACCCCCAAAGATGTTTGCGAAGGGTCAAGAGGAGTTACAGAAAAAAATTCCTGTTTTTAATTGTTAGACCCATATACTTGAAATTTGTTAAGCATGTTTCTTTTGTTGAATAGGGATCCACTAAGAATAAATTTTAAGCAAATCAAGTTTTTGGGGGTTGCAGGGGTTACTGGGACGTATTGATAAAAAAAAATTAATTTTTTCGAGCTACAAGGACTATAATAATGAAATTTGGTTTGCATTTTTCTTTTGTTGAATTGAAATGCGCTAAGAGCGGTAATTTTGGAAAACGGCTCTCAACGGGATTACGGGGATATTGATAGTAAAACTTTTGCTTTTTTCTGTTAGATTTAGACTTGAAATTTGGCTTGCATGTTCAATTTACGGAGTAGAGATCCACCGAAAATTGGTTTTGCGGGAAACCACTTGATTTTTGAGTTACGAAAGAGCAAGCATCATTCTATGCTTCAATTTTAGGGATTTTTAGAAAATACAAATTAGATGAGTTCTGCAATTTTTTTTATCAACAGGTGACAGTTACAGGTATAAGTATATTTTTCAATTCAATCGAATTCTTAATGCTAGGACTTAGATATCAATAATTTATACATATATATAAGCAGTAAAAATTTATAAAACATCATGAAATACCCAGCGAAGCGGGCGGGTAACAGCTAGTACGTATATAGATTTATTGGACCAGTCACGTTTTTTTTTAAATCACATCTCTTAATGACATGAAACGTAACAAGATGTTGAAATAACTATTATAACTATGAAAATATAATAACTAACGAACAAACCTTGGACTTAGTAGAACTAATTAACCTAAATAAATTTATATATATATATTTATTTTAATTTTATAAAAGGGTTATAAGAGGTTTTAAGGGGGAAAGGTCAGGGTGGAAGATGATGAACCTGCTGGGCAGTATATGCATTTATAATAAAACGAACACTCAATTCTGTTTTCTTTTACAAACTTTAGAACACAATTTACTCTCTTTACATGATAAATTTTGATTTAACACAATTGACCCAAATTCCAAGAAATTTCGCGAATTTTATAACCTCAGTATGAAATCTTGTCCGGTTTCCGAATGTATGTAGACCAGTGGTGTATCGGAAAATATTAGTCCTCCCCTACAAAATCAGGTTTTGGGCCCCCTAGAATCCTGGGCCCCTCTGCGATGCGGGGGTGTACGTTACGCCACTGATGCAGATTACGCAGAATATGATTAAAGGATGTAAAAGAAATAAGAACACTAAGAATGATACACGACGAGGAGATGCACAAAGATCAGTTACTGAATACTTTCTTAAATCCACTGAAAGGTAGTTCTAATTTTGTTCAAGAAATCACAGAAAGAATTTCTCCATTATAGCACGATTTATTTCTAGTGATAACAGTAATATTGTTACGCAGTTGAGAAATGAATGCAATCCCTGTCCCTTTGAATACAGTGACTTCTGATCATATCTTTGATCATAATTAGATTTTAAGAGCATCAACTCCTCTACATGGCGGGTCTCCAATGACTGAGTGAGTGAATATTAACGCGTCGCACTGTTCAGCTATACGAGGGATTTTGGTGACGGACCGCGTAATTTTGAACCATGGTCAAGTGACGCGGACGACACCTGAGCTGGCACCCCCTCTCCTAACTACCACACTAACGGGGGGTCTTCAATGACGCCGGGACTCAACGGAATGAAAGCGACTACAAGTTCGTGACCATGACCATTTGGCAACGGTAGCCTTTTCGTTATTCGAAGAAGACTCTCTTTAGAATGAAAATGATTTTGATACACGAGTAATTCAAATTTCCTACAAAGCGTATTCCCTTTTTTATATATTCAAATCAATATTTATATTACCAAACTGTAATTGCAAGAAAGTTTAATTTCCTTAAAAATGTTTTTTTACACAGTTTTCTCTTTGGAACTAGCAGGGAGAAAGTGTTTATTAACATCGCTTTATACACACAAAGCAAAGTGAAGGCTATTCACGACGGATCTTGTGTTATGCAATTCCTACTATTAGCCCACTCTTTCTACATATTTATATATCTTGTTCAAATTTTCAGTCGTTAATAAAATACTTTCTATTCATCCAATCAAGTTCAAATAAAAAAATTTAAAGTTGTAGTAGATGCACTTGATGTTAATACAGTTTTTTCAAATATTAATTCTTTAATTACAGGTTAATTAAAGTAATTACCGATTTTCGGCGCCAACTTAGATTCGTCGCCATTTTTGTAACAATGTAACTGTTAAAATAATGACAAAAGTTGGAGTCGAAAATGAGTATTTCAGCCAAACTGAATGTGCATTGCTACAACAATACAGACAAATCATGTTATTTTTTTTTAATTCCTACCATTAGTTCACTCTCTCCCTATATATACGTACATATCTTGCAAAAATTTTCAATCGAATAAAATACTTTCTATTGATTTATTCAAAGTAGGGATTGATTAAATCTTTTTTATATTGTTTCGAATTATGGTTCACTCACGAAGAAGCATCTCCCCCTTCGAACTGCCACACCGGCCCCTCAGGAGTATTTTAAGCCACAAAAGGTTTAACTTGTACTTACACCTCTAACGGTGGACGGGTCTTCAGATGCACCAGGGCTTGAGAACTCATGACACGCCAGCCTCGAGCTCACGATCAAGATAACTAGGCTACCCCGGCTGAACCAATAGGAAAGCTCACCAAGGCCGCTTTTCCACTTAGGCATACTAGGCATGTGCCTAGGGCGCAAGAAATTAAAGGACAAAAAAAAGAGAGAGAGAGAGAGAAAATATTTCAAAATCCCTCCCAAAGACTGGCAAGGTATGAACTGAAGGAGGGGGGGGGATCTATATATAGAAATAGTAGAGGGTGGTAACAATTTGTAGGCCCTAGGGTGCCAAGGTAGTCAAAAACGGCCCCGAAGCTCCTTTTCGAATCATAACTCCGAGTATGAATGAGAACTTAACATCAAGAAGCGTTTTGTATCAAATTCGGGATTCAAAGTTCTTCAGAACTTGGGTGCCCGGAGGTCATGCCGATGTCTTTTTTCTTCAGAAATTAATTTTGTTTAAAACAGAAATAAAAGGCAGACTATATTATTTTAAAACTGTGTGGGATATAATTACACCATTTTTTATCTCACTTAGTAACACCGATGCATACATGATTGAATCTTATCATATTAGAAATAATATTACATTTTCAAGGATAAATTGCGATATCATTGGTTAAAAAAAAAAATCTTAACCTATTAATAAGAGAGTAAATAAAATGTAACGACATTTTAATTGCACATTAAGTAACACAAATCATGTGTACCCTATTTAAATACTATCTCTTCCGACGGAAAAAAAGAGTAAGCTGTGATAGAATAATAGGTCACGAAAAAAGCCGGTTTCCTGACTGGAATCACGTGCGCCCACGATGGACTCCATCCTATTTTGCATCTCGACTACTCAACCGAAAACTGGAAGAAAACTATTGCAATTGCCAGCCAGTCGCCGTGCTGTAGAATATTATATCCGGTGTTTTTCACTGTAGCAGATGGCAACCGCAGAAAGTCGTAATCCCGTTTATCCAGGAATCCGTTTGATTTAAATGCTTCGAATTTTCATTTCCTGATTTCGCACAGTTTGTAAATTAAGTAATCTGTATATTTAAATCCGAATTACGTCATAGGACTCCGTAGTAATGGTGGAGGCTTAGAAAGTATTGCATTTTAAAGGTCAAACGCATCATAAATCCTTGAATTTTTATTGTTTCGTGAATAACAAAGCTGAAATTAGAGTTTCGAGGTTACTGCTAGTCGCAAATCCTTTGTTTACACACAACAAGGGATTTTTTTCCTCTTATCGACGCTAGCTAAACTAAAATTAGACAATTGCCGAGTGACAGCGTATAGAAACGCTTTTGCTCAGTCTGGTTCAATGTTGATTAACAGAAGAAAAACAATAGAAAAAATTCCCAGGAGTGTTAAGTAGAACGTTTTTATACGCATGTAGTACAGAATTAAAAAATTATAAATTTTTTTCTATTAATATGAAAAGGATTTTTTTAAATGTTTACATAATGTAATGCATATTAAACTATTTTAGTTCTCCGAAAATTGGGTATTAGCCATCAAAAAGGCTATTAAATTTCACTAGTAAAGTTATTGTGATAAAATTAATAGGTATCACATTAATATGTTTTGTCAATGGCATCAACAAAATATTTTTTGAGTTATGGAAATTTTGCATTATACTCGTATTTCTCTAGTTACAGGTTTAAGTTTTCCGTAAAATTCGGCGTATAACGCTCACCCGTAAATTTCGAAATTTTTTGAGTTAAAAGTGCGCGTTATACGCCGGATATGCAAATAATAATAAAAAATAGATGAGCATGAAAAAAATTACACTTCTACATGTACCGAAATAAGTTTATTTAAAATAAATGATATTCTCATGAACTTAAAGAGCTGTAGCCCTAGAAGTGCACTATTTTTTCGAAAATGTTTAGAATACCTTGAATAAAAATGACTTCAAAACATAAAAGCATTGTGCACGTACATTTCAGGATTCTTTGTAAAAAGGAGGTGTAAGTTACACGCCAAAATCTAGAGTTCAAAAACTACAGCTTTAAAGTATAGGTGCACGCAGGGACGTCTTAAGGCATGGGCCAACTGGGCCCGGGCCTCGTCTCGTTCTCAACTCAGATTAAATAAGATCCTGATTCGAATATCAACGGTCAAATGTTTTTTCCAGTTTAATTCTCCAAAAAACTGGAAATTTCCAACGATATGTCAACTGGCTACATGCAATGACGTCGTCCATGTATAGGCTTAGGTACCACCATACGCTATTATTACTCATTCATTCAAAAGGAGTTAGTCGGTCGAGCCGGTTTGTGCGATTGTAAGTCATGATCATTTATATGTTTTGAGTTATTGTTTGTACGAATATTTGACAACGTATTTATTTTGGCGTTATGAAAACGATATTCTACACTAAATAACTTCAAGCCTTTTTCTTTTAGAACCAGTCATTTAAAAAATAAAATGCCTAAAACCTTTTTTTTAAGATTTTTCGAAAAAAGTGTCGAAATTTTTAACTTAACATTGAATAACTTCGTTATTTATTACGATTATCATACGAAACTTTTGTTGCGTTTGTAGAATAATGTTATCAAACTTCTGTGTGAAGATTGAAAAAATTGCTTCAAAATTACGGATTTTAAAATTTTTTTTGTGATTTTCGTAAAATAACGTTATTGCAAGAAATAATCTAAACAGTATTTTTTGTACATTTTTTATTTAAAAGTCCTTCGTTTTCGAAATTAATGTGTGAAGTTTGAAAGCATTAACTTAAAAATTAAGCCCTAAAAAATAAAAACTTTAATAAAAAATACGCGATTTTACAGTTTGCCAAGCCTTGGCGTCGAAAAATGGTTTAGCGCCAAATAGCTTTCAACTGTTTCAGCTGAAACTTCACATCTAACTCAAGGGTTACACCAAAAAGTTCTGACTTAAACATGCGAATATCAGCAAATTTGGCGAGTGAAAAAGTTATTTTTGCTTCAATTTTCATCATTTTCTCTTTATAAAATTTTCAAAATTAAATCATTATTGATGTCAGATTAAGATGAAAGAATGTATTCAATACATTTCTGAGATTCATTTAAAATCTTTATCTGTATCAAATCAGTGATTTAAAAATAAAAAGCCAACAACTTTTTTGAACAAATTTTTAAAAAACACTCAAAATACTTAAATTAATCGTTTAATGATTTCTTCTTTAAAAAAGATAATTGCATGAAACTTTATTCCCAATTGTCGAACATTTCAAAAAATCTTCACAATTTTACTTCAAAATTGAAAATAGTAGTGAAATTTTGTAATTTGAAAAATTTCTACTTTTCTGTCTTTTTTCAACATACAACTATTTTTAAAAAGGCTACATTTTCGTTTCCGAGGACTAAAAAACTGCAACGAAAGAATTGGAAAGTGAGTGAGTGATTTATAAATTCGCACTGTTCACCTACTCGAGAGTTTTTGGCGACGGACTTCGAAATTTTAATCCATGGTCAAGTGATGAGGACGACACCTGTGCTTTCACCCATCTCTCCTAATTACCACACCACACCAACTTAAGAACAAATTTCAAAAATTAGAGTTTCTTTGACATAGTTAAAGAAATCACTCACATCGCGTGCATACACACACACACATAAGTGCTATCGTCTTAAGGGAAACAGGAAATTCCCATGGGGATGAAGTTATTCACTCGGTAAAAGCCCGTGCAACCCCGGGGTAAGCGGAGAGGAAAGAAACAAAGAAGTCAAAGTAATTTCGAAAAATAATATTGGAAGTGCTGATTTTGTCAAGAGAAGGGAAAATGTTAAACGAGAAAGCCATGATACGCACTCACGGGCCATGCACTCACATCGTACGTGTCACACCCACACAGAAGTACTGGCGTCAAAAATAAAGGAAATTAACATGGGGATTAAGTTATACCCTCGGTAAAAGCCCGTGCAACGCCGGGCCGGGTCAGCTAGTACTATATAATAGAGAAAACACGTAACCAATTCAACCAAAAGAACCGCGAAACAACAAAATTTGGCAAACTGCCAATCAAAGCTGAATATTTTCTTACATTTCCTCCACGCCGAATAAAACCGTGACGAAACAAATCGTACTGACAAATTCTGCTTCAGCCGAGTTTTCTCGGGATAATAATAGACTGCAGTTTTTCGAACCCGAGATAACTCGGAATAATCAGGAAAGAGGCTAAACACAAGAAACCGTTTGCGAAAATTTGTGTTTGTTTATTTTTAATTCATTTTGGAAAGTATAGTCATATTTTTTTTCTTCGGAAACCTTATACAACGATCTACCGATTAAAATAAAAGTCGCGCTTCTGTTATGAAATTGTAAGACCAAAAGTTTTAAATAAAGCTATTTTCAGAAATCAAACTGCCAAAGCGAAAAATGATAATAACGTTAGTCTTGCGTGTTGAATGTATTGCTTTAAAAATAAAAATATTCTTAAAATTCTCGACGATTAAAATAGATTGATGTTTTGTCTTATATATATATATAATTTACATATAAACAAAAATTTATAAGAATGTGCCAAGAGCTGAAAAACATTTAGGAGATTTTAAGACAATTGTAAAGCCTCCATTTTATCACGTGATCCTAAAAACGAATGAAGTATTTTTTTAGTTACTTTTTCAAGGTATAAAAAAAGTCATCCAAGCCATAGTAGAATTGTTTTAAACTAGATTTCAAGTCTTTACTCGTATTGTATTCCCTGAAAGTTTTAATACGTACCACGCTCCTCCTTAAAATGACAATTTTTTTTCATTTTTTCCCCTCCGTTTTAAATCACATTAAAATTCCATTATTTTAATATCGAAAATTGTTCCAAGCTATATAGAATTGCTTTTCTTTTCTAAAGTCTTTTTCTATATAAACATGACCATTATGTTCTTCATGTTCAACGAAAAATATTTTTGATATCTTTAGGTATACAAAAGAATAGTTTTCAAAAACGCAGATTTAACTTAAATCAATAATTTTATCAAAAACATAAACTCTTTTCCCTCTTCTGAATCTAAAAAATTGCTGTCTCATCTCTTCAAACTAAACAAAACAGAGATAAGATTAAAAAGTGAAATTTCAAATTATTGAGCAATTTTTGTTTTGGAATTTACTAAAATGTAGAAAAATAGGAATATTTAAATAATGTAAATACCATTGTGAAAAAAAAGTTAATAATAACAGAAACAAAAATATGTTTTTCTTAAATCTGTTAGTGAAATAATCAAAAATCACAGAGATAAAATTATGCCAAGGTACTCAAATTTATACATTCACTTTTTTTACGTAAAATTATATATTTATTCCAACAATTATGTATGTGAAAAGAAAACTCAATAGGTTTGTGTGTTCCAAAAGAATTTACTACTACTATATATTTGTACAGTAAATAAAAGATGTAAATTATAGTGAAAAAATTTAAGTAAAATTTCTTAAATCTCCATATAAATTGAAATAATAATCTTGTAAAAATTGAGTTGATAAATGTTTTTCTTTTATTCATACACTGCTGTTTGTAAAAAATGCAACACCATGAAGGAATCATCAGAATTAAGTGAACTAATGCAGAAAATATGAATTATAGGATGTTACGTAAAATAGTAAAGTTTCAGAGTCACAGCGCATGCGTGGCGTGCGTAGAGCCCTCTGAACTGATGCTGAAAGCGTGTAAATAGAGGGCTGTAGCGGGACGTTAAAAATAGCTAATGATTATTTGTTAGTGGCGAACGTTTAGTGAGACCTAAGTATGCTTTCACGACGAAAATAAGGAGAAATTCCAACAACTTACGACAACTTACGGAGTTTGAACGAGGGAAGATTCTCGCCTTTCGAGGAGGAGGATTTTCCAATCGCGCAATAGGAGCTCTTGTGCAACGGAACAGTTCCACAGTGATGCGAGTTTGGAAGCAGTTGACCGACGAGAACTGAACAACTCGGAAAAACTGGCAGTAGAAGACGGAAGGTGACGTTAGCGCGAAACGATCGACATCTGTTCCCCATGGCGGTGAAGCCATGATCTTAGAAGCTGTAATGACCTTACAGCTTCTTCCAGGCAGTTGGCAGCCCGTTGGTCTACTGCTACAGGTGTACTAATGTTGGCTTCGTCAATTCGTCGACATCTGCTGCATCGTGATCGCGTGCAAGGGTGCCCTCACGGCAAACCATCGACTGCTGCGTCTGCAATGGGCTCATGAGCACAGAGCCTAGCAAGTTTATTGGCACCAAGTTGTCTTTTCAGATGAATCACGCCTCAATTTGTGGGACGATGATGGCCAGATTCGTGTTAGACACTATGCCAGTGACCGCTGCCTTTCAGAGTGCTTTATCGAACGACATAGGGGCCTAACACCCGGAGTTATGGTTTGGGGTGTGATTTCGTATCATGGACGATCCAATTTGCTACGAATTGAAGGTAAGCTCAATAGCAACATGTACGTTCGTGAAGTGCTACAGCCCGAAGTCGTTCCCTTCCTTCAAAGCATCACTGGAGCTATCTTTCAGCATGATAATGCACGCCCACATGTTGCAAAGACTGTTCAAAACTTTTGTTCAGCCCAACACAAGCAACTTCTTCCTTGGCCTGCTTATTCGACGAATATGTCGCCTATTGAGCACGTGTGGGATTTGGTTGGTCGATCGTCATCCGCGTCCTGCACCTTCAAAAGATGAAATTTTGCTGCGCATACAAACAATATGGAATTCCCTTCCACAAGAAGACATTCAAAATCTGTTCGACTCCATGCCACGTCGTCAGAGGTGGATTAAGGTAGTTGGAGGCCCCTGGCGGTAAAAGGTTTGAGGCCCATGGGCTTAAGAGTTGAAAAGCGGAAATAGTGAAAAGAGTCACTTACTTTAAATTCTCAAAAAAAATGTATTGCTATAATAAAACTCATCGGCTAAAGGAAAAATCTGAACTGTACATAAAAAAAATTAAAAATCTTTCTTTTGAGCTTACAGTTTTGCTATACAATTTGATTTCTCTTTGGCAAATTCATCGATTATTTTCACCATATCTAATTCGTCCAAAACATTTTATTCTATATATAATAGGGCCATGTTATTCAATTTCTCTTTTCTCCCATAGTACTCCTTAAATTATTTTTAACACGTTTTAAAACTAAAAAGGATCATTCACCTGATGCGCTCGATATCACTATTGTTAAAAATATTTTCAAAGTTTTTCTACATCAGATTTCTTTTACATCTCGATAAATTTCTAGCGGGGTTTTCATTGTATCTTTGTTTTCTTTTCATTTCTTGTTCCAAGGTGGCGTGGTTGGTTTGTCGCTGGCCTTTGCACTCATCAAGCTTGGGGCCCCTACCAGCGCTGGGGGCCCCTGGCGGCCGCCAGGTCCGACACCCGCTTAATCCGCCACTGCACGTCGTATAGCAACACTTATTGCAGCGCGTGGAAGCTACACCAAATACTGATTTCGGACACTTTATTGTTTTTTTTCTTTGAAATTTCGTCATTTATTTGTACTTATACAAGTCATTTGTGCATTAAATATCATTTAATTCTGATGATTCTTCATGGAGTTGCATTTTTTACAAACAGCAATTTATATATATATATATATATGTGTGTGTGTGTAAATTCAAAAATGGTAGTAAATTGGATGAGATTAAGCAAAATATATGAAGACAATTGTAAAGTCATCGATTTTTTTTTTTGCCTCCTTTTTAGCGCGTTTTTCACGTAGTGGAACAAAAACGCTATTAGGACGCAAATTTCGTCTTCGTCTTCGTTCCATATTTTGTCGTACCTTTTTCTCAGCCAATAAGCAACCAATTGACCTCGGGTTTTCGGCATTGGGTCGCATTTGTGCCCTAGATGAGCCGAATCATATTTAAATTTTCCCATGGTTTTCCCGAATTTCCTACAAATTTTCCTCAATTTCGCTAGTTTATAACAAAATTTTCTCAAATTTTACCTAGTATATACTTTTTCTTGTTAAACTTAAAAGAATAAATACATAGAAGCGAGTTTTATGCCTAGACAAGGAGTTAAGTCACCTTGTCCTGGTTTTTGTAGCTTCTGTAAAAAAAAAAAATTTTTTTTGTTGCTTTTTTAAAGTGCTGATACAGATTTGTGTCATTATTTCTTTTCAGCTCAATAGTAGTACATTTAGAGGAGTGGTACAGTACACACTACTTTCTGTTAGTAAAAAGTTCATTAGTTGCATTATTGTAAAATACAACATGTGAAAAACGCGCTAAAATTACTTGGCCATGCCAATGATTGATATCTTGTTTTTAGGTCATCTTTAAGCCATTTGAAGCATTCCTTTTTTCTCATCATGTTTAAAGCGTTCTGCGTAAACTGTTGATCTCCAGTCACGTATGAAGACATTGAAGATGGTGGTTTGATTTGTTACTACTGTAATTTGATTCAACTACCATCGGCTACAGATACGCGCTCCGGGGATGTGTCAAGACAAGGGTCAACTGGGCCCCGGGCCTATGTCCTCGACCATAAAGAGGAAGGGCTAGTCTCGTTCTCGATTCAGTCTTTCTAAGATCATAATTCGAAGAAGTTCAACAGTCAAATTTTATTTTCGGTCGTATTCTTCGAAAAACTGGGAATTTCGAACGATATGTCAACTGGCTACATGTGATGACCGTCGTCCATGTACAGCAGAGGTGTCAAACTCGCTGCCCGCGTGCCGCATGTGGCCCGCAACGAACATTTTTGAGGCCCCGAAAATATATCGGCACACAATAATATATAAATTTGTGGAAAAGTAACTTACTTGCAACATGACTAAATCAAGTGACTAATGAAACAAGATTCAAAGATTTTAATTCTTTGGAAGACACGTTTAATTTATTTTCTTCAATTTTCTCTATAACTATAGACTAAGTACCCAGCCATATGCGAATGGAAGTGATCCAGATTCAGTGTGACTCAAATTTTAAGGCAAAATTCATTGAAGTGGATGTGCCAGAATTTTACAAATATTTACCAGTCACGATTGGAAATACTCGAAAATTCGTCATATGAAATTATTTCCATATTTGAAAATACTTATCGGTGCGAGCAGTTATTTTTTAGTTATGAAAGGAAATAAGTCTCCTGTAAGAAATAGTATCAAAATGACGCTCACCTCGGGTCAGTTTTGAATGAAATCACTGCGAACCAAATTTCTCCCGAAATAGGAACGATAGTACTAGAGAAGAGGTGTCAAGTGTCGGGACGTTTACATTAAATTTTTCTTGTTCAGTTATATATGCTCATTATAATATACATTCAAAATAAACCTACGTTTCTATAAGTATTGATTTTTTTGCGGCCCACCAAAAGTTAAACCTTGTTTGCTTGAGCCAAATTAACCTTTGAGATTGACACCCTTGATGTACAGGAATAGGCTACCACCAAACGCCATCATTACTCATTTAGTCAAAAGGCGGCACTTGGCTGGCATATTTCTTTGTTTCGAGTTATTGTTTGTACGAGTATTTGACAATGTATGCTATGTACTGTCTATTATTAAGGGTCATAATTGGGGCCTACATTTGAGTATGGGACCAGAACCTACTTTTGCATAAAGGAGCCAAGGGTCTCAAAAAGTCTTGGGCATCAAAGGGCTCTTGGAGAAGTCTTGGGCTCAAACAAAGCTCATGCAGGGCGTCTTAAGACGTCCCTGCACGAGCTTTGTCACGCACTTGACAAATATAAGCCAAACAGGAATTCTCACCACGAATCGTTTTTCACTCCTATCATCACTACTTCCGACTTGAGGAAGTTGGGGTGGCCGAATACCACTCTCTCAGGGTAGATTCTTATTGACAATCAGCTTCAAGTCAGGAGATTACTAACTAATCCATTCGACGAATATTTGTACTCTGAAGTAAGTCATTGACAATAAGGCAACCCAACAAAGACAAACATCATCTAATAACAGGAAGATATGGCCACTAATTTTTCGAGAAAAAGTAGGGCGGACGATTTCAGAATCGACCCTATTGCGTACAGAAAACAATGCACTCCTCGAGAACGCGTGGAAGGGTGTATGGCCGTTGAGCATTGTGCCACTCACGCCACAATAAACTACTAACCCAAGAAGAATCTCATTTAATGCAATTTAAAGTTGATATTTTTGTGCTCTTGGTGCCTGCAGATTAATTTACAGAGGCTATTTTGCAAAATGAAACGTGATTCCTCTTTTCTGCTTCTTCAACAAGCTACCCAGTGAGCATAGATTACAGGTAGACAAAATACACTCCTGTCAAATAGATTGTCAGCATCAAGTGATAAATAGTTGCCGTGTACGTTTCGCCCAGATATTACAGAGATCAGAAGACACCCTACACGCCACTTTTTCAACAAAGCCAAATAACGATAACCCCTTGCCCAACTGTCATTGACATAGTAGATGGTCTCACCGAATTACTACCACAGTCGTGACTATATTCTGGAGTAAATTTGTGACTTCCTTGAAATTTGAGCATGGGACAGTACACCTACCACTGTCAGTCAGGAATGCATGTGTGGTATGTGAGCTGCAGTTTTTATTCACACATTTTATGAGCATTGAGGATAATTTTCGGCACGTTTTCCGCAGTATTAATTTACATCATATAATCGGCATCCGCTCTCTAATATGTAAATTTCTCTTTAACTATGAGTTAAGCATGTTTATATTAGTACGCATTGTGTACGAATTTCACTAAATTTTGATCACTGGTCTGCATAAATATGAACTTCGAACCTTATGTACCAAATAAATGTGTACTTTGAACCTTAATTTTGGAGATTATATACAAATAGCAGAAAAGCAACTCACAACTCTTTCACTCATCACGAGATCTCCGGGAACTATAAAACCTACAGACTTTAAATTTGGTTAATATGTTTTTTTTTTTTTTTTTTTTTTTTTTTGAGTATAGATATGCTAAGAATGCGTTTTCCAAAAAAAATCGTCTCCGGGAGAAGGGAATAATAGGATTGTAAAAGATAATAAAATTTCCGTTTTATAGAATTTCAAGTTGTCATTTTTCAATCATTAGGTAAGGGCTATTAGAGCAATACAATCGGAAATTTATAGCCATGTATCATAAAATACCTAACGAACCGGGCGGGTAAGGGCTAGTATTTTAAAATGTGTTTGATAAAAATCATTCAGAAAGTCTGTGCCAGCTAGTTAGTGTATATAACTTAGAAGCATTTTCACTTTTTTTTCCTGTTGAGAAAATGCCATGGCCGAAACGTTCTCAAGTTGCTAGACGAAACAATATTTGGAAGAGGTGGAAAACTACTGAAACAAGATATCAATCATTGGCATGGCCAAGTAATTTTAGCGCGTTTTTCACTTGTTGTATTTTACAATAATGAACTTGAACTTTTTACTAACAAAAAGTAGTACTGTACTTTTAAAAAAAAAGTTTTTTTTAATTTAAAAATTATTAAATTTAAATATGATTCGGCTCATCTAGGGCACAAATGCGACCCAATGCCGAAAACCCGAGGTCAATTGTTTGCTTATTGGCTGAGAAAAAGGTACGACAAAATATGGAACGAAGACGAAATTTGCGTCCTAATAACGCTTTTGTTCCACTACGTGAAAAACGCGCTAAAAATGGTACATCTAAAAACCAGCCCTCAGCTGATACTGTAATTAGACTTTCGATTACAGGTATTGCCGATAAAACTGAATATTTCCATGATGTGCCAAACTACATTGTAGTAAACATATTGCAGTATTATATTATAGTATTTCAAAGTCATGAGAAACAAAAACTCGAACTTGATAAACACACAACCCCGATTTATAACGGGGGGGGGGGATTAAACTTTATGTACAAACCTGGTGATTTTTAGCTTAAGTTAGTATCGTTACTATTTTGTACATAAGTGCTTTGTATTTCAAAACTTTTGCGAAAATATCGCTTTAAGGTTAGGCTAAATAACCTGTCGTGTAACAAATGCTACCAATAGTATGCAAAAATTTATTTTGAATTTTTAAAAAAATTCAGTCATATTTAATTAAAGCAGTGTTTTAATGTAGAACTTAAGTAGGAAAAGAGAACATATCAAGAAATTAGAATTTTACAGGATTATTAGATTTTCCTTTGTGACTTTACATATTCCATCCATCGTGTACGAACCGAGCCAAATCGCACTGTCACCTGCATGGTGCTCAAACCTAAAAGCTAATGACAGGCGTACATCTAGCCCCTTGTCATGATGTTTTTCGTGGACCTCAATCTGGCACCGTCAGACAGGTGGCATTAGAAACAACAGCACATTTTAAATGTGTTTTTCTTAGACTTTTAATTTTGAAGATGATTTTGTTTTATAGTCTCTAAGGCATTTTTTATGTTCATGATAGAGTCTTGAAATTTTTTGTGTGTAGATACTATACCATATATATTTTCTATAAATTTAGTATTAATTTATAAATTTGAAATCACTAGTTATTTTTTTAAAAAAATGCTTAATATTTTAAAAACTTTCGTAATTTTTTCCAGATTTAATTTGAAAAATAATTATTTGAAATCATCAATCAATATTTTCAAATCCATATACCAACTTTTGTTCGAAATAATCCAAGAAACATAAATCACTTATAATGTCTAAAATTTTGGAAAAATTTCAAATATTCTTAATTTTTTTAAAATTGTAAAGTAATGGCTTGTCAAACTGACTTTTTAGTTTCAGAATCAACTTAATAATATAATCTGAAAGTAAAACATAAATTACTTTTACTATTATTGTCTACAAAAAAAAAAAATTTTTTTTAAGGGTGCTCTGAAGCCTTAACACAATAAAAGTTCGTACATATTTACCGCCTCGATCGTGACAGTTAACTCTTGAATAGGACCCAATCATTTCAAGTGCCAAAAATCCCTGATCGCATTTAAAATAGTAACAAGCAAGTCGTATGAGTGAAATAGATGGCTCCTCGCAGACCATCCAAGTATTAAAAAGGAGAAGGAACAAAAAAACAAAACAAAAAAACTCTTGGAAACCTACCTTTGGTATCTTATTTTACTATCTTCAACCGAGAGAGAAAACTATTACATTGAAACATTTATTAAGGTTTCCTTTTCTTACACACACAATTCACTACAAATAATCATTGTTCTAGAAGTATTCTAACCGATTATTTTTGTTTCGTCTGAAATCTGTCTTCAACTGTCTACTGATTCTACTCCATGAAGAGAGTAATATGCTTGAAATTATTTTAACTAATTATACTAATGAATCACAATGCTATGTGGTCAGTGGCGCACACAAGGAGAGGGGAGCCCCAGGTCCGGACCCCTCCATCCCCTTGATTCTTTTTCAATTGATTATAATCCTATGTAATAGTTAGTAAAATTCAGTGAACTATTTGTTATTAATAATTAATTTTATTAATTAATTCTAATTATTTATTAAATAATTTATTGTTTACTGTTTTTTGTTCCCGACAATCGACAAAATCAAAATAATGCGTTTGGCGGTGTGTTGGGGATATGATGGGAGAATGGTGGGCACCTGACCCTGGGTCCCGCCCCCTCCTTTGAACGATTCCTATATGCGCCACTGCATGTGGTTTGTATATGTGTTTTAGATTTTTAAAAAAATTAATTATTAATAGTCTTAGTAATGATGTAAACAATTGTATTTAATCTTTATAGAAAATTATGAATAGAATTACATTTCTGAAAGATACGTAGAAGAGACGTGTGAGTGAGTTTTTTTTCCAGTGTTGCACTTTAAAGCAAAACGAGGACTATTTGTGACAGATCTTATAATTTTGAACCTCGGTTAAGTGACGAGGACGACACCAGAGCTGGCATGCCATTGTTCTAACTTCCACATCACGTCACGCCAACGGAGGACTTCAAACTACGACAGATTTAACAGAACTTTTCTACTTGGTGGGTCTCCAGTGTCATCCGGACCTGAACCCGCGAATCGACAACCCCCTCCACGAATCCTTGGCCGGGATCATTAGACTACCGCTACCACACGTAGAATGGTGTTTAGAATTCGGATAAACACTAATCTTTTAAATAGGGTTTAGTTATGCAAATGTATAATGTATGTTGTGGTGCAACAGCCCATGATGGCTAAAGCCTGCTGTGCCCATCTCAGTTTCCGTGACCTTAGACGCTGAAATGCGTATGTTCCAATCAGGTGGTCAGTCTGAAACGAAACCACCAGTGCTTAATTCATAAGCAAGCTTGATGCTCATTTATCGACCCACTGACGGGATGAAAGGCAGAGTCGACCCGGCTCTGGCCAGGATTTGAACCCCGTACCTGTGGCGTGAAAACACGAAACGCTACCACTCAGCCACTGGGCTTCATACAGATTGAGTGAAGATATGCAACTAAATGATACTGATGTAAAGATAATGGATTGCTCATCCATGTATATGAACTCTCCGAATTTTTTCTTACCTTTTCGAAAATCGTTGAACATGATGTACAAGAATGTACTTCAGAGTCATTTATTGCATGTGCATTTCGAAAAAAATAGTACAGTAATACCTCGGCTTACGCGGACTCGGAACTACGCGATTTTCAAATTACTTCCATTCGTCTTTTGATTTAGAGCTACACAACTCGATTACTCACTTCTGTTTAGCTAATGTACAAGTTCGAACTACTGCATGGTATAGGTTAGTACGTATTGCGTACGCTTAGCCATAATAATTTATTATGTGTTATTTATTACATATTTACGGAGTGTGTGTTTTTTGATTACATGTTATATACGATTGATGAGCTCATAGAAATGCATGAGCAAGACATGAAAGAACTTGGCTCCATTTTTGGTCCAGTTGAATCAGAAGATGGAATGACGGTTGGGAATTTGACTGAAGGCCTCAGTTTAATTGGTAAAGGGTTAGTAGGTAAGAAAAGCCGATTCTGCGGTAAAGGCGCGCAGGCACGGGCAGGCGCGGTGGAGGCGCAGGCGCAGAGTTGAGTTGTTTTCCTCCTGTGGAGGCGCAGGCGCGGAGTTGTTTTCCTCCTGTGGATGCTGCGTGGAGTTGAGTTGTTTCCCTCCTGCTATGGTTTTGGTTTTCGAGTCGATAGGGGGAGTTGAGTTGTTTTCACCTGCTGTTGAGTTGTTTTCCTCCTGCTGCTAAGTTGAGTTGTTTTTTAAATGTGTAAAAAAAGTTTATTGAAATGTTTAAAGTGCTCATGGCGCCACCTATTGGTTAAACTATACACTAATTATTAGATTTTAAAATGATTGAAAAAATAACGCTCAAATAAAAAAAAAATAATAAATCCAGATTCAAACTCACAGCCCCAGAACAAAATGTCTCCATAGGACAATAGTTTTTCAGTTACGCTAACCATTGTCCTATGAAGGCATGCAGACCTGAAGAAAACTTAGGTTTATAATCTCATGAATTTAATTTTGCAGGCGAAGCAGATGGCGACATTTTCTTAATTAAAATGAAATAAAAAAAATATTTCATTTATATTATTTTAATAATTTGTAAATTTTAATTCGGTATAATGATTACACATACACAGTAAAAATGTGACGTAGAATACTCGTAATCAGCGTGTGAACGGTTTACGATTGAACTTGTCTTAGCTTGTCTGATCTTGATTCTACAAGACGGCGACTGAATTCTACGTCAGAAATTATCTCAATGCTTAGAAGATGGATACATTGTTGGCTTTAAAAAAGTTTATTTTTATAAATCTGAAGCAAAAAGAATATTTTTTTTTTTATAAATATGGTTATATTGTTAATTTTATTCATACTGCTTTCTAGTTTAATTTATGTTGAAATAGTTTCATTTTAAAAGATAAATATCAGTATACATCTTTCAAACAAATTATCTTAGCATGTTAAGCACATAAGTGATATTTTAAATATATTTTGTATAAAAGAAAGGAAAAATTTATGTTTATGTGTTTAAAGCAAACTCTTTGCCTTTTCCAAAGAGTATAAATTGTATAACTATTCATTGCAATAACCATTTAGTTAAAATATTTTTTTATTGAATAGAAATAAAAAAAACATTTATTATACATTGCTTTAATAACAAATTGTAAATTTTAATTCGGTATAATGATTACACATACACAGTAAAGATACAAAGTAAATTGTTTATTCAGAAATCAACATCTTGTGTTGCGTTTTACATTACAATCGTATATATATATATATATACATTACAGGAGAACAACAAATTATAAAATTGATTTCAGTATAAGGATTACACAAAAAGATACAGAGTAAGTTGTTTATTTACAAAAGCAGCATTTCATTTCACATTACAATCTTTTATTTACATTACAAAAATCACATTATTGTATCATCATTGGATTTTATATCTTCCTGCTTATCGAATAGGTCTAAATTCATCAATGACCAATGTCCATGGGCAAGCGTAGTAATGCCATCATCATTAATAAACCTTTTGTCATCTTTATAGGACAGAGCAAGTTTGTTTTGCTTTATGGAGTGTATTGAATGAAATTTGGATCTAATTAAGTTCATGTCAACATATTTTAATTTTTGATTAAAAAGACAGGCTTTGTAGTCCTCAAATGTTATTTTATTTTTTATAGTTTGTTTTTTAATTCCTTTTAACCAGATCAGCAGTGGGGTTTCGTCCTGCCCATTCAAACCACAGTAACTGCCACAATGACTGACGTCGAGACGAAACAATGAAAACCACGTGTTTTGCCTCCAAGCTGCTCTAATCCTTCAAACTAGACATAAATAGGGGATCAATGCTACCTTGTTACAATACTATGAGAAAATATTGTACTGAATGGTCTCACTTTTATCTGATAATGAATCAAAACTTGAAAATGCAGGATACATTTTCTTTTTGTTATCACGCAAAATAAAATTTATAGAATTAACTGTCTCGTAGTATAAATAGCAGCAGCATTGATAAAAATTATTTAGTTTAATCATGGATTCTCTCAAATTGGTTCATCCATTTACTTTAATCTTGGCTGGACCATCTGGTAGCGGTAAAAGTCAGTTCGTTAAAAAATTAATTGAAAATAAAATGATTAAACCTTTTCCTAAAAAAATAGTTTGGTGTTATGGGGTTTATCAAAAGTTACATGAAGAAATGTCGAATATTTCCTTTCATGAAGGTATTCCATCTAATGTGCACCAGTATTCGGATGCGTTAATTGTTATAGATGATCTTATGGGCGAGTTAGGGAATGATCCCCAATTAACAAAATTATTTGTAAAATATTCACATCACAGAAATTTGAGTATAATTTTTGTGGTACAGAATATTTTTCATAAAGGGAAAGAAATTAGAGAAATTTCCTTAAACGCTCATTATCTTGTATTATTTAAGAATCGAAGAGATCAATCCCAAATTACACATTTAGGGCGCCAATTATATCCTCGTAAAGTGAAATTTTTTCAAGAATGTTACACAGATACCACATCAAAGCCGTACGGATACTTACTTATTGATTTAAAACCTGAAACTGATGAATCCTTGCGTGTGCGCACAGGTATGTTTCCTGGAGATGTTGTTTATGTATATCAACCTCGATAACCCATTACTTTGAAACAAATAAATAGATTCAAATTGTTAGATGAATATTCATTAGTTCGCAAGATGCCAGTGTGTTCTGAACAAACTTTAGAGCTCTTAAAATTAATTTCTAAAACAAAAAACTCAAAATCTATTTTGAAAAAGTGTTCAAAGAAAGAAATAAAAACTTTGTGTGAGTGCGTGCTGAATGTTTTATGTGGTAACATATCGTTGACTAAAATTAAAAAAAATCGCTTATCTCCCTATAAAGAAAGCTTAAGAAAGCTTTCTAACAAAAAAACACCTCTTTACGAGAAAAAGAAAATTTTAATTCAAAAAGGAGAAGGATTCCTATCTATTTTATTACCAGCAGCTATTTCCGTTATCAGCTCTTTAATTCAAAATGGAATTTAGCAAAAAATTTGTACTGGTACCCGAAGAAAGAGCTCAAGTAGCGGAACACTTATCGGAACTTGATCAACGTATGAAAAACATTCTCCATAATAAGGATTTAACTGAAGAAGAAAAAGCAATACTCTATCTACAAGTTTTACAAAAATATACACATTTTTCTGTTGAAAATCGAAAAGAGTCCGAATCAATTCCAACTGAAACATCTGTATCGGAAAATCAAGAAATGGAATCATTAAACGAAAATCTAAAAGGTTCAATAGTGAAGACAGAGAAAGGGCAGAATGTGAAGACAGAAAAAGGAGTGTTAGAGGATAAAATTTTTAGAATTGTTCCACCTAGGTATAAAGAAAAAGCAAAAGATATTTTCCAGTTTTTAAAGCTTCAAGAATCTTTCAGTTGGAATTCTGATGGTGAAATTATTTACAAAAATACTGTTATTCCAGGAAGTAATATTGTATTCCTCGTAAATGATTTTCTACGGAACCGAAAATCGGCACCTGAAGGAAGATATGTATTTTTAAGTGCTTTGAATGATGTAAATTTACCGAAACATCTAGATGTAAATAAAAAATTGTATAAGAATAACAAAATTATCAAAAAACCAATAATGTATGCTCGCAGAAATGCATGGTTGAAACTTTGAAATAAATGATAATCATTTGATTTAAAAAAATGTCTCTTTATGATTTGAACAGTTTTCTTTTGCAGGTGAAAATATACTTATTTAATAAAATTTAAAAGTTTCAAATAGATGATAATTAAATAAAATTATATTAATTTTTTGAGAAAAAGAAATTTATCATAGAAAAAAAAATATTAATTTTTTTAGGGAACAAAAATATTTTATCATAGAAAAAAATATTAATTTTTTGAGGGAAAATTATTATAAAAATTATATTAATTTTTTTTGAGAAAAAAAAATTTATCATAGAAAAAAAATATTAATTTTTTTAGGGAAAAATAAAAGAATATAATAGAAAAAAAATAAAAGACACAAATATTTAGTTTCATTCCATTTTTTTATTTTCTAAACACAAATCTTACACCATATCGCTTCTTTACAAATTGATACATAATAAAATCATTTATATACAATTGATTTAAAATATAATGCATAGAATAGCCTTGGCTGCGTTTGAATAAAAAGTAAATACAGTATTGTCCACAAACATTGGATGTTGGTGATTGAAACACTTTGGAATTCCATAATACATCTAAATAGGTAGTAGTACTAATGTTATAGAATGCAGGAGGTTGTCCAAACGAGTCATAAAATTCTAATTCTCTTTTATCATTCACAAATAATGCTAACCAGTGGGTTCCAGGCTGCGATGAGTCGTCAGAATTTACAATAGCACACATGTTTTCTGGCAGAGGAGGGATTGTATCTCTAGAATAAACACCTTGGAAATAGGGGGACGTGGCCTTCTCTTGAGATAAGACTGTAAACAGTTGCATTCCATCCATTCTTTAATTTCCGAAATCATACAAGATATTTCTCGATTTGTTTATTTCGATTAAATTTTCAAACTCGGCGAAAACGATAACACATACGGTTTGTTCTAAAGATTTGCTGAATTTTAGTTCTAATCGCAAATTGCTATGTTTTATCAAACTTAAATGTTCTCCTGAGGAACATAAATCTGGTGAGAGGTTAAATCCAAATAATGTATTTGAATCTTTATATTCTTTTCTAGAAATAAATATACCTCTGTCTTGACCCATTCGATCTGTCCCAACGAATAGAGTTTGATAGGCACGTATGTATTGATCTTTAGAAAAATCGAGTTCTAATGGATTGTGAGGCACCGGTTGTCCATCCACATACACTCCAACAAAATTTAAATTAAAATGTTTAAACTCATAGGGAGATTTTGAAAATGCGCCGTGAAAAGCTTCATTATCAACACATCCTACAAAAACTTTTTTCGGCATTTGGCCTGAAAATATGTTATCTTGAATAAAAGACATGCTTCCTTTAGGAATCGAATACACTTTGCACAGAACTCGGTTAATGGGATATTTTGCACTTGTTTTTTCCAGCGCTTTCGCATGACCAAGAATAACTCCAGGATTCACGCGAACTTTTCGTATGAATAAAGAAACATGATCCAAAACAACTTTAAATCCTACAGATCCTTGCAAACAAAATTCGGGTTTGCTTCGTATTAATTTTATTTTTAAATCCACTAAATTGAGTAAAAGACGATCTTGATGAAATAAATCTGAATGTATGCAACCAATCATATCTACAGTTGCACTTTCTTTAAAAAATTCAGTTCTTTTCTTGAGACCATCATCAGAATCCTTGTAAAATAGTTCAGCCGTTAATTGGGAAGTTTTGCTTTCGTATCCATGGTTTAAGAGAGTTTCAATATAAGATCGGTAGGGATATGTATTACTGGAATTGGAAACCACGCGATCATTTAAAGATACATCTACTTGAGAAAATAATGAATGTAGAAATAAATTCACAGGTCCTATAGTATCATCTTTAGTAATAGGTGTATTGTCCACTTTTACTATTTTCGCTTTTACATATAATTGTGTTTGACTGAGATTTATGTAATCTTCTGCACTTCCAGAAATGTGAAATTCTACAGGTGCGTTATCGAAAACGTTAGAAAGAGGGTGAAATTGTTTCCACTGCCCATCTTGAATAACTGTTTGAGTACCGGGTAAGTTGAAAAGTTCCAATTCAGATTTAACACATTCAGGAGAATCTTTAAGAATAAATGCCATTTTTACGAATCGAAAATATCGCGTACACTCACTTTACGTGCTTTGGATGAAATGAATTTTTTCTGTTTCTTACACTTTCTTTTATACTGTCCTTTCCCCACCATAGATTGAACTCTATCAATAGCTTTCTGAGCTAATTTTTTCCCCACTTTCTTGCTTCTTGTTTTTACGGCTTCTTTAAATTTTCTCCTGACAATACATCAGAGGCAACACGACTCCCTGTCCTTAATACTTCTTTTCCAGTAGTTTTACCTCCTTTTACTAAAAAAGGTAAGGCCGCTCTAAACAATCGGCGAAATACTCCTCCGATTCCATAACCCCTTTGAAAACTAATGCCCTTGTAATGAGTCAGACCCGAGCCGATCTGACCTGCATAATGGTCTTCAAATCTTTTAGTACAGCAAACGTATGGTAAGCTCATCTTGGCGCTTTTATCTTCAAATGAGGGTATGAGAAATGCACTGCTTTATTTATAGTATTTGTCTCATGCGAAAATGAAGCACTATGATCACTTTACCTCTTTCAAAGGGAACAAAATCACCTGAATTGAGTCTCAGTTCAGCTTGAATCGTCTGAAACGAGTGTCTCACTAAAGGTAAGTATTGAGGTCTATGATAATATTGACTAATCGTTTCCCCGTCTTCACCTTTAGTTCGAACGATTCGTAATAAAGGAGCTTGTGTATCTCCCACAATTTGAGGTGAAATTAGATCCGAGTAAACGTAAAAAACCGAAAAATTAGGCCATGCATCAGCAACGAATTCGCTTTTCATATTACCTGTTATGATTGCATTGCGTTTGAACCCTAACAATTCTCCTAAGTTCTCTAAATGAAGACTGCTACCTTGAATCGCATTAATTTTCACCCGTTTCGATGCTTTATTGTAAGTTATTGTGAACCGACTAGGATTTTTTGGTAAAGCAAGCTGTATGGCTGCTATAATATCAAACATTGTTTCATAACACCCCACATCAATTTTTTGCCTAATGGTTGAAGAGATATTACCGTCACCCACTTTGTATCGAAAATAATTGTTAGTTTCATTTACGTTAAGCCAAGAATGAGGGTAGATGATTTCAGACAATCCCACTTCCCATTCACCATTTAAATAAACGGGGGAGGGTAACTGAGTTTTGAAATGAGATATTTTGTTTTCTGGAAAGAAATGCATAGAGCTATCAGAAGGTAATGTTACGTAGAAAGACATTTTGAAAATGAGTCCGTAAGAAAAAAAATTTAACTATTTATACTTTTTGAATATCAGTCACCCAATCATTAAACTTTTCAGGATAACCTAAAAATTTAACAAAATATTCAGTGATTCCTCGTCTTTTTCTTTGTTTGATGACGTTCTTTACAGGATAGAAACCAGAGTCGACAACTTTTTGTAATTCTGCTTCGTAATAAGTACCTTTAATCTCTTCACCTTGTAAATCTCTTAATCTATAAACGATCGGAATTCTTTGCACGATTTCATAAACTGTGAAAAGTTCTCGACTCCAGTTTTGTTCATATCCTTTTTCAAAGAGAAGTTTTTGCTTATTAATGCGCACAACATCGCCAATTTTAAATTTAGGGGCTTTAGGTTTCTCATTTCTTAGATCACCATATAAATTATTTAATACTTGCTTCCTGTTATGCCTACTTACAGAAGCAGGCTCCATTTTAATTGAACGGTGATACGAGTGATTATAACTGTGCATTAATTTATCAATGACGTCAATGTAATTTTTAGTATTAAATTCAGTGAAATATTTCCACATTTTTGTTTTTAACGTCCGATTAAACCTTTCAACTACGCTAGCTTTAGTTTCGTTATTTGTAGAAAAAAATTTTACACTCATATTTTTCAAATAATTTTGAACTACTTTATTTAAAAACTCCTTACCGGCATCTGTTTGCAACACTTTAGGCTTCCTTTCTTTAAAAATAATTTCTAGCGCAGACTTTACACTTTTTCCAAATTTATCTTTCAGAGGAATTGCCCATGCAAATTTTGAAAATAAATCAATGCAAGTTAACAAATACTTATAACCCTTATTAAATTCTGCTAAAGATTGCATATCGACTAAATCCACTTGAAACTGACGATCAATATCACTTACAAATACTCGATTCCGCTGAAACTTATGCCGAACAGGTTTATGAAGAGTGTAAGCATCTTTCTGTGATAACCAATGCTTTACATCTTTTTTACTATATTTCCCTTTTAAAGAGCGATGTAATGCCTCCACACCTCCGAAGCTACTTGGAACTTCGGGATTTTCGTAAAACGCTGCTAAATCTTGATACATTGTTACCGACGAACAGAACTTGATTGAATGACTATTACAATGAATAGTTATGCAATTTATACTTTTTGGGAAAGGCAAAGGGATTATGTTTAAAAGCATGAGCATAAATTTTCCTTACTTTTATACAAAATACTCTTATTTGTTTTTTAAACGTGAAACTTATTTCAACACAAATATTAAACTAACAAACAACAAAAATGATATTAACTCAAATCAAGCATAAAAAAAAAACATTTTATTCAGATTTATAGGAACAAAATACTGTGTAAAACTTATAAAGTCAGTATGCAATATTTTTTAAACAAAATCCTCATAATATTCAAAACAATCAGATGGACATAACATATCTCTTACTTCTCTTAAAATAATATCTAAGCGAAGATTTTCCAAAAAATTTTCAGTTACATAATTTACAGGTTTTAACAGTAAAAAGTGTACATTTTCAAAAAGATTATTATAAAAATAATCAGCTATCTCATTAGCTTCCAGTGACAAAACATGTGAATTAAATGTTTCTTCTCGGTTCCCCCATAACTCCTCAGCGAGTTTCTGAGGTTGATTCAGTCCTTTTTCGTTCAGGAGGCTACAAATAGATTTTTTCAAAATTTGCGTCAAGTATCGTTGACCCAGACTAACGTCCAAAGAAAAAGGTAATGCGTTTTCTATGGGACCTTCACAGAAGGTTTTATATGCAGTTAAAAAGTCCATACACAGAAATACATTGTCTATAACGGCATTTTCAATAGGACCATATTTTTCAATCATTTCAGCCCACTGCTCTCGGGATATGCTGATTTCTTTAAAAGTAGGCTCTTTATTCGGACCGTATTTAATGCGCTTAAAAGTAAAATTAGTGAAGTTCTCACTTGTTATTTGAATGTGTCGTTCAGGAGGGAAAAGTCCACTTGGTAATTCCTCCAGTGATTCCGGTACTTTCTTTTTACGCATGATATATTCGATCCACTGTGGGTCTAATGTTTCCCTCAGGAGTTGGGTAGTAGGTTTTTCCATACTTCTTGAAACGCCTTATGTGTACTGATACGGAATCATAATAGATGCTTGCAAAGACAAAAACATCATCTCCAATTGGAAATACTCCATCTGGTATGCAATCCTCGGTAAATTTTCCATACTTCTGAAAATAATATATCAAAATTAATGAGGATTAGAAAAGTGTAAAAACATTATAAACATTACATATCAAATTTATTTAATTTTGTTACTTACTTTTGAAACTTCTCTTCTTGCTTTCTTATTTGCAGAAGATTCCACGACCTTTCCAAGCTTTCGTTGTTCGCTATGTGTTTCAGACATTGTCATTTTTTTTTTTTTTTTTCCTTTTTGAATACAGTCCGTCGCAGTACTGACAAACGAAATGAATCTTGAACCTAAGATGTGACAAGGGTCTAAAGCATATTGACCGAATTACACTTGAACGGAGTTCGCTGAGTGGTTGAAAGCAATGTATCCATCCGCTCTAAGCATTGAGATAATTTCTGACGTAGAATTCAGTCGCCGTCTTGTAGAATCAAGATCAGACAAGCTAAGACAAGTTCAATCGTAAACCGTTCACACGCTGATTACGAGTATTCTACGTCACATTTTTACTGTGTATGTGTAATCATTATACCGAATTAAAATTTACAAATTATTAAAATAATATAAATGAAATATTTTTTTATTTCATTTTAATTAAGAAAATGTCGCCATCTGCTTCGCCTGCAAAATTAAATTCATGAGATTATAAACCTAAGTTTTCTTCAGGTCTGCATGCCTTCATAGAACAATGGTTAGCGTAACTGAAAAACTATTGTCCTATGGAGACATTTTGTTCTGGGGCTGTGAGTTTGAATCTGGATTTATTATTTTTTTTTATTTGAGCGTTATTTTTTCAATCATTTTAAAATCTAATAATTAGTGTATAGTTTAACCAATAGGTGGCGCCATGAGCACTTTAAACATTTCAATAAACTTTTTTTACACATTTAAAAAACAACTCAACTTAGCAGCAGGAGGAAAACAACTCAACTCCCCCTATCGACTCGAAAACCAAAACCATAGCAGGAGGGAAACAACTCAACTCCACGCAGCATCCACAGGAGGAAAACAACTCAACTCTGCGCCTGTGCCTCCACTGCGCCTGTGCCTGTGCCGGCGCCTGCGCCTTTACCGCGCCTCCACCACGCCTGCGCCTGCCCGCGCCTGCGCGCCTTTACCACAGAATCGGCTTTTCTTACCTACTAGGGTTGCAAATTCTAGAAAATATGGGCTCCAACAAAGAGCGTATTTTTTTTCAACAACAACAAAAGAAATAAAAAAAATAACATGCTACAAGGAAATTTTGTAGGAAAGAAAAGAATTTTTGAGCCGGCAGACTCTCTGCTTTGTATGAAACCTCCTACATCAAAACAACTTCGGCTTGCGATCTTGTATTGGTGTTAAGATTTCATTAAATTTATATGTACAGTCGACTCTTGATAATGCGAAGTTTGAAGGAAACAATGAAAAACTTCGAATTATCAAGAGAATAAGAAAAAACTCCTGAATTTTTTTCTAACACATTTAAATTGTAAACTATGTAATAAAACAACAATTGAACATATGTACACCATTGGTTCTTTAAGGCAGGGTCCAGTGCCACATATGCCCTACTTGGTGCCACATGCTATAAGTCACACAGATGAGCCATAAATAGTTATGTCAGTCCAATGCAAAATGCACAATCCTGCGCACCACAATAGCGGACCACCTAGTCTGAACACATGAGTAGCAAGGCCACGTGTTAAACGAAAGATATGGATGGCTGGCAACAGGTGCGGCCAGAACTGTACACTTGAAGAAGGAAAGCAATATAAGTATCTTTTCGCATGAGGAACCGGGAAACACAGATGGCCATCAAACGGGCTACGTTACAGGGAAGACACGCAGAGACAATACAACACAAAATATGTAAGTTCCAACCTGTTTGCTATAGGATCTAGATAGTAAGTGTTCGAATTGTCGAAAGTTTAAGAAGATAACTTCGAATTATCGCGTGTTGTAGTCTGGCCAGCCATAGAATTTACTTCGAAATATTGAGTGTACCAAAACGTATTATTTTAGTTCGAAATATCAAGAGTGTTTTTCTAAGGGCTGAGTCAATGACCACGGTAGCGAATTCAAGCCTATGTGCCTCTGAAGACCTGCCGGAAAGAGCAGCGGTCGCCAACTTTTAGAACTTCATGGGCCACTAAATGTATTATTTTGCATTTGGGGGGATCACTAATATGACTGACCACTTTATGACGTGCCCTTATAAATATACTTTCACTTCTTTGCATCTCTATATTTTCATATCACTAAAAAGCAAGATCAAATCGGCCACTCAAAGCAATATAAAAAAAGTGAAATGTTATGCCGCTATTTTATCATAACTGCCAACTCTAATTTTCAAATGTCACTAGATAAACCTACAGGAGATTTACGAATTCGCTAAACTGAGATGAAATCTCATAAAAGTTGTAACTCAATTTCTTAAAAAAAGCATAATCCTTGTTATGTAACACATTTCGTTACTCGTCATTTTTGAAACTGATTCTTCATAAAAATGTAAATGTCCTAATTTTTTTGCAGACCACCAAAATTTTTTCACGGACCACAGTTTGGCGATCGTTGCTATAGAGGGATTGATGCCCGTTAAACCTGTCGAAACTCAAAATCCTCACATTGGCATAATGGGAAGCTTGGAGATGGGGGTACTATAGCGAAAGTGTCATCCTTGTCACTTAACCCTTTCACGCCTAACGGGACACATACGTCCCAAGCAAATTTCAAAAATTCCTTTGGGAGAGAAACGCTTTTCTGTCTTATTAGAGACTTTCCCGCCAGTCCTGCCAATATTTTTGAAGGTATTTTCATTCACAGAGCATGGATGGCACTATCGTACATAATGGAATTCCCGCGTTTTTTAAGTGTTGTAGCGGCTCATTCTATACTGTGCGAACGTAAATAGTTTAATTTCGGAAAATACCACCTATTTTCGATTAATTTTTGATTGATCCATAAATCTAAGGCCATATAAGTTATTCGCGAAGCAACTGGCAAAGTTATACTTCCGTTTTTGTTATCGGGTCATATGTGCCCCTCTCGTCTTGGATAGTGGGAACACATTGTCTCAAAAGTCCTATGTGATCATGATGCTAAGTAATTGCCACGAAGTTAAATACGCAAAAGTAAATCGCACCATGAAAGATGGAAACAAAGAAGAATTTGAGTGTCCTGTGGCAATCGAATTCTACAACAAAATCATGGGAGGTGTAGACCTTGAAGACCAAATGGCAAATGTCTATGAATTAAATAGAAAATCTTGCAAGTGGTGGAAAAAAGTAATTTTTTTCGCCTATTGATGAGCGTAGTCGTCAACTCATGGATTACATATTACGGCGGACTCAAACATCGAACGATTTACATGATTTACAAGAAGTACATGATTTCATTGTACTTCTTGCAGAAGCCTTGATGGCGCCCAGAAAGAGCTCAACGCACAGTATCAACACATTGTGCATTGATTGTTTTAAACCATACCATTCATAATTAAATTTTTATGACTAGAAAATCATTGTTTTTTTTTTAATTCTTTGCAAAATTACTCACTGAAGACTACTGGGACACATATGTCCCAGTGGTTAGGACTGATGGGACATATATGTCCCGGTCCTAAATCAGTGAATGAAATTTTACTAAAAATATAACATCTTAGTTTTAGCATTCTAGCGTGCCCTACTCATAGTTTATGCTACCAAAATTGTTCTGTTGTAAGAAGAAGAAGAAGAAAAAACTCGTCGCGAAAGGGTTAACAGGAGCTAACAATTTCGAGGTCTCCTTCTAAAATCTCTCACGTAGCTAGCTGCAAAAAACATTGATAAAAATCAAATTGAGGATTTTACTAACCTTTATTAAACGGATGGCATGGGCAACATCTGTGCTGAGTGTATGATCATGGACGTCTTAAGGCATGGACCAATTGGGCCCGGAGCCTCGCCCTCGTTTCGTTTTCGACTCTGTCTTAATAAGATCATGATCCGGATAATTTTAATGGGGAAATATTATTCCCGTACATATTATCTGAAAAACAGGGAATTTCAAACTGCATGTCATATGGCAAAAGAGGTAAGACTGTATTATTAGGCGATGACCGCGTTGTCCATGTCTAGATCAAGTTCAAAGACCATAAACAACCATTCAACTCAATCAGTCAAGGCTCATGTGCCAAGGCTTTTGAGATAGTGAGTCGTGCACGTTGATTTATTTCAAATTACCATTTGAACGAATATTTAACAATGCATACTCCATACTGTCTACTTTTAAAGATCTCAGGAAGGGTCTGATTTTGCACAAGGGCCAAGGACCTCTTAGTCTTAGCCTCAAGTCTTAGAGAGGTCTTAAAGAGTCTTAAGACATCCCTATGTATGATTGCCTTACAAACCACAATACTTTGCCAAGACAACACTTTACTAGTATACGAGTAATATATAAATGCAACTAATAATAAATGTTCACTTTAAATGAGGGATGCTTTTTGTGTACAAATAAGAAGGAGGATGTGTGTGCATTATGAAAAACTGAGGTGGTGGCCAGCTATCGTTCATAACACAAATTTAAAAAATGAATATGTTCAAGGTTATCTAAAAATTGAGAATGGAAAAAATGACATTATATTTATAAAAGGAATTTTTCCCCCTCCTCGGAAGGTCATAAGTTCATCATCTCTATACAAGGTCATCAATTGTAGTTTTCTAAAATTAATTAAAGTTTATTCAAATATGCACCTCACGTGGTATTTTATTAAAAAAATTTGTGCAAAAAATGTGATATTACCTTAATAGAAATAAAATAAAACACATACCAATACCTCAATTCTACAAAAAAGTAGTAATGATACACTTTGATGTGTATGACGATATTGCTGCGCATTGCAGTTTTCTTCAAAACTACCTCTGTTTAGATTCCTATCTAAATAAGCAAAGGTAGTTTTCATCTATTGATAGAAACTATCTATCAATAGGTGAAAACGATCCACAACGAGTTTCTTTTAAAAACCTACATTAAATAATCCATAAAAGACATCCAGGATAGTTAATTTATTGATCAAAGTTATTGTTTAAACAAATCGATCTAACTATCCCGAATATATACTGCAGAAAGTGTATGTTAGATAAAAGAAAAGAAAGCCAAACTGAAGCCATAAACATTAAGAACTGTGCCAAAGTTAGAAAAAAAAAAGATAAAAACTTGGCAACACAATAATCACTTTGTTTCTCTGCCCATGAACTCTTTCCAGGGTTGTGATACGATATTAACAACAAACCCCATTTAAGAAGATCAATAAGCAAAAAAACAAACTTTTGAATATTATAAATAGGTTTAGAGCTGTTGTAGATCGGCGGTCTTCAAACTGTGTTCCACGGAACCCTGGGGTTCCACGAGTCACAATAAAAATCAAAATGAAAATTATAAATATGTATGAAAAATGGATTCACGTTATCTATGAAATGTGTATAACCACAAGTTTCTAAAGCTCATCCCACTCATTAAAACTGAAAATCTTATTTACATGCAATATAATATTATTTTGTAATACTTTTTATAAATGTTTATTATGAATAGTAATAGAATATTGAAATGGTTTTTTTTTCTATACAGGACGATTCGCCACCAGACCGGCAAACTTGCAGAGTGTTAAGGGTGTACAGAGACGACTCGGAATTACAAGGAATATAGGGCCGCAAATGCGGTAGTTGCAAGTTATGGAGCAAAGAAGCAGAAAAAGAACAGAAATACCATCATATTTAGAGGCAGAAAACATTTTATTGAAAGGTTGTACTGCAAAAGGTGTTTTAAATTTCGACCAGAAATCGTCTGGCAGCGGTGCTGCAAGGAATTCCATACATCCTGGAAAATTCCTCCGAATATTTTGAAATTAAATCTCGATTATTACAGAGTGAAATTAGCTTTTTCTCTTCATTTAAAGAATTTATATACAGATGTGTGATAGCGGTTGGTTCCTGCTTACATCTGAACCCCCTTGTCTACCTGTGATCCCGGCTAGATGTGTGGGAGAAACATAATGATCCCACAGACATGATTTCAATCTATTCAATTTATTAATTCCAATTATCAATCAGACACAATACAATTCTAATTAAGATAGATGATATATAGTAGAGCGCGGAGGTGAGATTCTATAACACGGGGATACTACTACAGACCCTTAACTGAATCTAAGACAGCTTAAATACGCTCAAATATAACTACGTCACACACTAAATAGCTAACTTCTACTTAATCAAGCGTACAGTACCTGTACTTTTTATGCATCGGATCTTACACTGGAAACTTGCAGGTGCTTTCTTCTGCTTGATCAATGTCGTTGGCTCCAAGCTCTGTAACCTTTAACTAATTCCCCTTCAAATAACAACTAACTTGCAAACTTTATGTTAACTCCTACGTGCCAACTCCAACGTGTCAACTCATGAACTCGCGAAAACAGAATTTATATAATGTACCTCATTTACATAATCACGTTTCCTTACTCGATGAAAGTTGGTTGAAATAAATATTTTCCTTAAAGAGATATGAAGGGATTAGTAGAACCGCGTATAGATCCGTCACAGATGTATCCGTTGTCACAAATGGATTCCGAGCTCAATTAATTATTTTGTATATATATATATATCTTCCACGAAAGTATAAGTTAAAAATACCACGAATTTTCTTTGTTTCTATAAAACCGCTGAATGATTCAGTTCCAGATTTTATTATATTTTTTCTCTCAGAGTATAATTAATAATTTAAAAAAAAATTTGGCAGCAAGTGGTGTGAGAACCACTGTAATAAACATTTAACCAAATAAAGGAATCAAATGTTTAGTTTGTTGTGTTTTATTTTTTATATTTATACAATGAATATATTTCTCTTTTAATGTCTTGCACTTTCTTATTACTTAATGCAGAAAAGAAAAGAAAAACAAATAAGTAGTATGAATTTTCTTCGGAATTTCGTAATCCCTAAGTGAATAACATAAGTTCAGCAGCACAAAAACTCATCCTAATCATATCAAGAAAATGGGTATACTGCTATAAATTTACGTTTGAAGCATAATTTAGCCAAATAATCCGTACTTAATCCGTCTGTGTTTTTCCCATTTCAATAAATCTTTCAAGGTGCTATGCATTTTCCAAATAAATTAGAATAATAGGTTAAACTGGAATGTTCTCCAATCCTTTAAAAAAAAAACTTGATTAAATTTCTTTGATAAATAAAAAGATTTTAAACCAGTTTTTCAGAAAGCATTCGGTGCAGTTTGATTAATAGTGTGTGTGTGCTATCTAAAAAATTCCAGAATTCCAGCGTATTCAAATTACATGGCTTGAACTTGGTCATTTGATGAGAGATGCTTTGAATAGGAGAAAGTTCTCATGATTTCAAATTGGAAGAATTCCAATTCAGCAAATCTGACTCACAGCCAAAAAAAAAAATTTATTCAAATCCAAGTTAGGCGATCCTTTCCGCATATTGTAATTTGAAAGATTAAAAAGAGATGAAAACCATTGTTTTACTACCACTTCTCTCTTTAGAACATTTTGGGATGGAATTATTTAAATACCTTTCGTAACTACTTTTTACGGAGAGAATGACCTGCCATTAATCCAATATACAGTCAGACCTTTATTTAACAAAATCTCGAAAAAAATTTCGTTTAGTGTAAAATGCGTTCAGCAGAGATTCATCTTCTAATGTGTGTGTACTTTAGAAACCTCACAAAACAAATTTTAAACACTATATATCAAGGGTCGGCAACCTTTTAGCTGTTGCGTGCCAAACCAATCTACCAATAGGATTCAGATGGATATTTTTGAAACAACTCGATTCCCGCGATAATGCATGCAGAGTTAAACAATAGAGGTCAATAAAATAGATTTACAGTTTTATAATTTATTAACTTTGCATCATTTAAAGATATTTCGAAACATAAAAATAAACAGCATAAATTATAACTATTTCTTCGACAAAAATAAAAAAATTAAATTGTACATATATTATATATTTTTAAACATATTTATTAAAATAAGAAACAGACAACATAAAAAATAAGTATTTATTTTCATTATAGTTAAATAACAAGATTAATACAAATTTTACTGCCAACCTAGTGCTTGAACCGCTCTGCTTCATATCGCAAAATCAGAGGTATAGTTTGTTGTCTTTCAATTTGACACGATTTTGATTATTCAGCTGTTGAACAATTTCTTTGCGGACACGAAATATTTTTAATTTGAGGAAAGGTATGTAGAACCAAAAGCGGAAATCAGAGAGCACATGCAACATTCTCTCTTTAAACAATTAAATATCTCCATCGATGACATTCAATATTTTATAAAACATTTGTAAATTCAACTTTATTTATCTTCCAGGTTTTTTCGCAATTCCGTTAAAGGCCATCATTCTGAAGAAATTTGTCGAAAAAGATCCATTATAAATTTATCAACTTCCATTCACTCAAAAATTGACTAATTTGTCGAATAGTGCAGAATGCCACTGAGAAATTGTACAGCGTGCTTTCACGTTTTCCTTTAAATGAAATAAATATTACTTCTATTTACCAGATTTACCATTTATTATTATTTTTCTTCAAACCACATCACACTATTTACAATTATAAAAATAACATACGAAACTCTTCGCCATGCGCATGCACAAGCCCACGTTTTTTCTTCTCTGTCGCTTTTCGCTCAATGGCTAAAAAATCAGTTCCACAGCTATTCCACCAGTTCCTCTTCCTAATCTATAGTGCGCTACGTGCCAAGCCTCCAGTCAAGTTTTTACTGCGCTACAAGCCAAGCCTCCACACTAACAGTCAAGCTTTTACAGTGCCATAGGTTGGCCACCCCTGCTATATATTATAAAAAACTAATTAGTCTCACACTTTTATTGTAAATTAATATCTATTTATTTTATAAATCTTACCCATAAAAAAAAAATCCTGCAAGAAAAACTCGAAAAAACATTGTCCAGGAATGCGCTGTATTTTCAATTTTAAAAAATAATTTTATTTTAAAACTAATGAATTTTAATGACATTTTCTAATGCTAAGCCTACGACTAATTTCTAACATACATTATTTTATAACCAGTAATTTTAAGCGTACAATCTCATATGCATCCTGAAATGTAATTACTGATAAATGTTATTTTTATTTGAGTTTTTTATTTGAAAAATTACGGCAATTTTATTGCTCTAGGGGAGTTAGGCACCCGGTAAAACCAGTTCAAAGCCACTGATCACCATAAAATGCGTCAAAAAAAGAATAATTTGAAATGTCCAGAAATGTTTTTTTTAAAAATAGAGAGAAAAAAAATAGAATCCCAAGAAAAAAAGTTCGTCAAATAGAAAATGCGCTTTGCTATTTGGAGGTTATTTTACGATGAAAATAATAAAATGTTCTTGGTTTCAGAAAAAAGTTCTCAAAATTGAAAATTGACTAAATGGAGGTTCAATAAACAGAGAATTCACTGTACTCCCTTTTTGTTTATTTGTTTTGCTTTGATCGCCATCAAGCTATCATCACAAGAGACTACAGGAACACATATACCTATATACTACTAAAATTATACCATAAGTACAATGAAAAATACAATGGTCATGCAAAAGTAAAAAAATTTGACTAGGCCAAAATTTAATTAATATTTTGAATAAATTTACGAAAGTTACAAATTAAATTCCAAAGAAAGAACAATTTAGTAAATAAAAAATTGAAATCAAATAAATAAATATACTTGAATTCCCCGGTGTTTCTCAGATTCATCTGTCGGTCAATATATAAATGTTATCTCTCAATAATATAAATATTACTTATGCCAAATACTTATTGTTGTGGGAGACGATTTCCGCAAATCTGTTTATACCGGATCTCTACTGAACTAAAAAATATATGCCTATCACATTTCAATCCAGTAGTTGGAAGAAATGGAGGTTCTTTTAACTCTAACATCCTCGCAACCCACTTGGGAGACGATTTCCTTGAAAACCCGTACTTAAAGGAGCTCTACTCAACAAAATAAAAATGCATACGCCGTAGGTCCGGAGATCACATGCTGAGCCAGGGAGAGCCTTTTTTTCTGTACATGTAGTCTGTCATTTCTGTCTTTAGTACCTAATACCCCTGCCTTCCCCCTAGAGAGTCAATTTTCGTAAAACTCGTTCTTGGCGGATCTCTATTTGACAAAAAAAACATGCCTGCCAAATTTTTAGTCTGTTTTGAGTATTGCCGGAGATATCATATTGAACGAGGGAGTCGCTTTAGTCCATTTTTTTTACAGATAAATAGTGTATCTATTATGTGTGCCCACGTAATTTCCTTTGGGAGTAGAATTTTGCGAAATTCGCTCTTATCGAATCTCTGAGAAAAGAAACATGCTTGCCAAATTTCAAGTCTGTTTTAAATAATGCCGGAGATCTCATACTGAACGACAGAATTGTTTTACTCTATTTTTGTATAGATAAATAGATTATCTGTTATGCCCACGTAACTTCCTTTGGGAATAGAATTTTGCAAAATTCTTTCTTATAGAATCTCTAATTAACAAAAGAACCATACCTGGCAACTTTTAAGTCTGTTTTAAATAATGCCGGAGGTCTCATACTGAACGAGGAGTCGCTTTACTTCATTTTTTATAGATAAATAGATTATCTATTATGCCCACGTAACTTCCTATAGGAGTAGAATTTTGCAAAATTCGTTCTTATCGAAACTCTTATTAACAAAAGAAACATGCCTGCCAAATTTTAAGTCTATTTTAAATAATGCCGGAGATTTCATACTGAACGAGAGAGTCGCTTTACTCCATCTTTTGTATAGTAGATAAATAGATTATCTATTATGCACAAGTGACTTCCTTTGGGAGTAGAATTTCGTAAAATTCGTTCTTATCGAATCTTTAATTAACAAAAGAAACATGGCTGTCAAATTTGTAGATCCAATACTTCCAGTTTCCTACACACACACATATATATAGGAATAGCTCTTTCGATAAGAGCATTTACCAGAAAATTTTCGAAATTTTCGACATGAAAAAGATACCCACTGACTATGCCCGGGCTTAAATATATAAATGAGAGCTATTTGTTCATTTGTCTTGTTTGATTGATTATTAATATAGCCCTCTGGAACAACACAAGGGCAACTGGCAATGGACCTTGTAATATTGTACCTCGGTTAGTGAAAGCTAACAAACAGTTTTATTATGAAACAGTTAAATCAAGCAAAATAATGATAAAACTGTGAGTCAGATAAGCAATAAGAAAACTATAATCAACGATGAATTGTTTGAAACATCAAAATTCCAATAGAAATTGAGACACTAAAAGCAAATATGTTATTTAGCGAAGCTTGTGTGATTGCGATTATATTTCGTTAGAGTCCAGAAAGTAATGCCAAATATTTAAAAAAAAAACTGAATGTCGAATAATACTTCGCACATTCATATTATGCTCCTTCAAAATACGTAATATAGATTATGTGTATATATAATCGAAGCACTAATTGTCATACTTTTGAAAGCGTATCTTACGAAAAGTAAACAAACTACTGGGGAACAGCTGCGGTGCGGTTTATATGGCATTCAGCCAGATCCAAGAGCATTTAAACAGACTGACAGCTGCGATTTCACACAACAGTTGAGAGTATTTTGGAACAGGTGATAACGGTAATAAAGTTGAGAACACCCGCGATTGGCATCCATTATTTCCTCAAAAAAATCTTATATCTAATGTTTTACACGTACTGTTGATTGTACGGATAAATTTTTGCATCATCTAATATATAAAATTCTCGTGTCACAGTGTTTGTAGCCAAACTCCTCCGAAACGACTAGACCAAATCTTATGAAATTTTGTGCGTATATTCAGTAGGTCTGAGAATAAGACGTAAACTATTTTTCTTTTCTATATTGCAATTAGTTGCGAAGATATTAATAAAAAACATTAAAACCCATGTCTGTTGTTTCGCTTGGCGTCGAAAATCGGTTTCGCGCCAAGTGAAAATACTACTTTGTCAGAGAAAAAAGAAAACCCAGACCCATAGAAAAATTATAGGAAGATAAATACATCACTGTCATTTAGGGAAGCTGTAAATAATATTTTTCTGTTGAGCTTTATTCCATGTGAAAGAGTTTTGTGATATTTCGAAAAGCACAGATTATTGAAACATTTTGAGTTCTTATTTATTATTTATTAGTTTATTTATTATTAAAGGCCAATTAATAAAACTGTAATACTCAGTGCACTCAAAATTTTCCGGAATCATTTTCAAAGTAAAGAGAAATATATACGTATTTTATAATTGTGAAAGGTGGAGGTAAAATAATAAACGAACAGATACAATATCAGTATACTGTTTTCTAGCATTAAGTATTTCAATTTGATCTATTTGTGTGTTTTGTACAGTAAATAATGCCAGCAAGACACAAAGATTTAGGCCATCGAATTAGTAAATCTACAACCATGCGAAATAGAAGAGCTCAAAGAACAAACGAACAAATCCAACAGGATAATGAAGATGTGCGTGTGAAAATGGCGCAGTTGCGTAAATCATAATCACAATGAGGTACGAGTTGAACAAAATCCACAAAGACGATTAGAACAAAGACAAGCGCGTCGATTCCTATTTGACACACTCAGAGCAAATGACCAATAACGCCAACAAGTACATCAAACATTTACATCCGATTCTTTCCGTCGTCTAGCATTCGAGTATGAGCCCAATGTTAATTCGGCTCATTCATGTCATTCGAATGTGACAATTGGTGCTATGGACAAGGAATGTCCGCATTGTGTGTGTAATGCGCTTAAATTTAAAAATGAGCCAACCGGAATGCGTCGTGCGTCAGAAAAAGTGCGACTACCGGAAATTGAAACACCACCTGAACCATTGAACGGCTTACAAATCGGTACGGATCCTGATTCTAACCGGTTCCTGAAGTCAGTTCGAACATTCAATTCGTGTTTCCAAATGACATCGTTCGGAGCAACAGAAATAGTTCAAAATAATGCTGCAAATAATCAACAATTTAATTCAACATTCAAAATCAAAGGCCAAGTTTATCACAAAGTGAGTTCATTGCTGCCAATGCCAAATTAACCTCATAAATTTTTACAAATTTACTTTATGGGCGGTTATTTGGCAAAACAACGTTTGCCGGGTCTCAGCTAGTATATATTATAAAAATTAAGGTTGGAGTAAATGTTTTTTTTTTTAACTGAGCAGAAACTAAATAATCTGAAAATGCATTAAACCGGGGTTGGGGAGGCAAACTTTTCCATGTCACGGACTATTCTTAGGCGTTGCGGTCCACCCAGTGGCGTAGCTGTGGTGAGTTAAGAAAAAGGTCTGCATTATTTATTACAACTTAATAATAAATACGGAATATGTACTCACTACATAACTACAATAAAATAAACTTACATCTTTAAGACTGGTTTCAAAGTTGTAACCTATTTCAAAAGTGGTAACTAAAGCTTATTGATAAAAAAAATTCCATTTATGCTTTGTTAAATTTAGACTTGAAATTTGACAAGCATGTGTATTTTATTGAGAAGAGATCCACAAAAAATCGGTTTGATAGAAACCCACTTGGGGAGGGGGTTATGAAAGAGTATAAAATAATTCTATTTCAATTTTAGAAATTATTATTTGGAAGTTCTGTCCTTTTTAAATCAAGAATTATAACAATATTTTTACACTCAATCGAATATACAATAAATCGAATTTTTAATACTAAGATACCAATAATTATATATATACTAGCTGATATAACAGTTCTTTTCACGTGTGAATCGAAAAAAATTAAACAAAACAGATTGAAGGATAAAAAAGTTTTTAATGAGTTAATTATACGTGAATTGCAAATTATACAAAAAAAAAATGTTTTTGTATATCTCAGCTGAACAAAAAAACCATATATGTTAAATTTAAAGTCTGTAGATCAATTAGCTGATATAAAAAGGTTTTTTTTTTTTTAATTCTAACACCCTGTAACTCTCTCGTTGGTTGATTTTTCAAAACACCTTCCAAAGCTAATCTCTGCTCAGCAAAAGTAACACATTGTTACAAATTTTGTGTAATGAACGTTTAAAATAGTGTAAACAATTTATATCTGGATGCATAATACGTTAACTTTACTTTCTGTTGTATTTATTTTATGTTAAAATTATAATATTAGCTAGCACAACGCCGTTCCTTACATTAGAATGGCGATTCAATGGAAACTTAGCGAAATGTTCGGCGATAGAACCAAGTTGGCATCATTTTTGGAGACCATGTTGGTAACTTGGCGATTAATTGAACGGTGCAGAAGTTGATATGCTGTAGCGCCACCTGGTGGGGAGTCGCAACAAAGAGAATAGCACAAAAACCTTCTCCACAAAAATTACATATTCATGCCAATTTTCATAGTAGTCGGTTAAAATACAAACAGTGAGGTCAAAGTGAGAGTGAAGTGAGGTCAAAAAAATACAAACATCCATTAATATATATATAAATATATAAACAGTATATTTTCATATAACACCACAAAATACTTAGCGAAGTGGCCGGAACGGCTAGTTAATAATATAAACTGATACATTTGTTAGGAAACAATTTAAAAAAATTAAAAATTAAAAATTTCACTTAATGTTAGTTCTTGTAGTTATAGTCAGTAAAAGACTTAGCCTGAGATTTCCGTCGAGTTGTCGGCTCGAGCCGCTAAAGACTCACCGTTAAGTGAGGCGGATGCGCATAAAATCTCTCGAGGCTCAAAATCCTTACATTGGCGAAGAGAGGAAATTTAGAGAATTAGATACGAGGTTCAGGCATCATTTTCGATGCTTAACCGAGGTTCAAAATCACGTGATCAATAGCCCTCGTGTTGCTGCAGAAGGCGACACGTTAATAAGCAACCAATTAGTTGGATTTCAATTTGAATTTTTGTTGTCGAACTTTGACAATGCAAGATAGGATATTGATGACGGATCTCATAATTTTGAACCTGGGTCAAATGGCAAGGACGACACACCTGAGCTGGCACTCAGGCTCCAGATTTCCAAACCACACAAACGTTAGCAGCTTTGACAGATTTTCGAACTCCCGACCCGTCAACACCAGTCTCGAGTTCGCGATCTTGACAATTTGGCTACGACAGCCTCTGAATAGTTGGGAACATCTGAAGCATTATTGTAAAATTACCCCTTAAGTTTCGTTCATAAATATTTAATATTTGTGATACAATAAGGATAGTACAAAAAGCATAGATATTAATTTCTCATCTCAAGCAAAATATCTTAACATTCATATAAACGTAATAGACAAACAGCTAAAAATTAACTAAATGTCGGGCAAGAAATCAATTCCTCTTTTGGTCAAGTAACTTGTTTTTTCCGAGGTGGAGAAGAGGCTCGTGGCCTGTCCTTTAAAGATGGCCTTCAGTGAGGGCGTTTTTAGAGTGTAAATCTCTCGAGTTCTCAAGCAGTTCGTGATGCAAGACAAATATTTAATAGCAAATTTTAAGCAGTTTTCGAACACTTGGTGATAAGGTTCGCCGCGTCCGAAAGGAAATCGCCGACAATTGGATGCTTCATCGCTTCAATGCACCCATTCACATGCCACTAAAGAGAGAGGTACTGGCTAAACACAACATCAAATAAAAACGCAGTGCCGTTCCAATAACTTTGCAATCCAAAATTAGCCCCCGCCGATTTCTTTTGATCTTTTGGATGAAGAACTAACCTAAAGGACGTCCTTTCAAGAATAAGGATTGAAAAAGAATATTTTATTTTATTTTAAATAAAAATGAGTAATATGACTTTCCTGTACATTTTGAAGGGGAATGCCCAAATACAGTATTTACGCCCTATGGATCTTCTTAACTTTTAAATAAATTTTCAAATTTTCAGAGAGTGAATTAAATAAGTTTAATGGAGAATAAAGCGAAATAAAAAAGGAGTTTGGAATCTTAAAAGAAAAAACAAGAAAAGAATTTGAAAAATGTTGAAGAATTTTATGTGTATTTTAAAAAAAAGTACTTTAAAACAAATGGAAAAATTCTGAAAAAATTCAGAGAAACCGTAACTTAACATTTGAAAATTCAAAGACTTAAAAAATCCTGCTTATTATAACCAGTATTAAAAAACAGTAGTAGATGCTTCGCACTCGTGCACATTTGGGAAGGGGGGGGGGGGTGCTTGAACTCCCTTTTATGATAGCCGACTTCACTGGCGTATACAGGCCATTTTTATGGGAGAGGCTTATATTCTAAAATACACAGATGAAAGCGTCGACAGATAATTTATGGTAAAAATTAAAAAATCTGTTGTGGTATGGGGGAGTCTCCCTCCCCCCGTGTAAGCCCCAATTTAATATCTTTCTTAAAATTGAACTGAAAATAAAGAAATAAAAAGAAAGAATAAGAAAATAAGCAACCTCACCCCCTCCCGAAAAAAAAAGCAATAATTCCAATTTAGAAAAATTTTTTAAAAAATTTAAATTTTTTAGTTATTGACTGTTTTTAGTGGCGCACACAAGAGGGGAGTCCTGGGGGTCCAGACCCCCCCCTCCCCAAAAGCCCTTGATTTTTTTTGATTGATTATAATTCTATGTATATATTACGTAAAAATTATTTAAGTATTTGTTTTTAATAGTTAATTTTACTAATTAAGCTATATTCATTTATTAATTAAATTTTTACTGTTTTTTCTTCCCGAAAATCGAAAAAATTAAAAGAATATGTTGGGCGGCGTTTTGAAGCATGGTACGAGAAAAGTGGACTTTCGACCTTGGACCCCCCCCCCTACTTTTAAAAATTCCTGTGGGCGTTTTACTGGCTGTTTTATTATATAAATTCCTTCATTTCTATTTATTTATTTACTCGCGACCGCCGTTGTTGAATTGCGGGATCGAAACCTGATGCTACTGAAGACACGCAGAGTAGAGGAATTTATGCGTGTTGATTCTGTCGAGGCTCAAAGCTCTTCTGGGGAGAAATTTTAGGAAGTTGGATAGTTACAGCTCAGGTGTCGTCCTCGTTACTTGACCCATGGTTCAAAATTACGAGGTCCGTTAACAACAGTTCTCGTGTTGCTTCACTGTGCAACATAAATGAAGATGAAATCAAAAAAATTCCAGCTTAAAAAAACTAAAAACCCCCTTTTATAGTTAATCGAACTAAATTGTAACTTAATCTTTTAGTCGCCAAATCTGGAAATGGGATCTGAAATGAGTCGCCAGATGCGGGATGGGTTCTGAAAATGGGAAATTGTTAATCCTGATGATCCTGATCAAGACTATAGAAAAAAATTATTAAATTTTTGTATTGTCATCGGTCCTGGACAAGTGAGCAAAATTTCGAATTAATATGACCTTTTAAAGTGGTTCGAAATTGAGTTCAGATATTCCGTTACATACAATGGAAGCTTATAAAAGGGTGTTAATAATAATAAATAAAGTAAAATAATCATTATTCCCTGAATAAAAATGATTGAATGCTAACTGAAACTTTTTCTCAATGATAAATATATTGCAATGGTATGTTTAGTTTGGACGTTATGAATCGTATACATAAGTAGAAAAATTGAAGAAAGCAAGAGAAAAAGGAAAGGAAGAATGTATTAAATAACTTAGAACTAAAACATGCAAAAAAGAAAATTTCAGTAAATGATCCAGAGCACCCACGAGAGTCCTCAAAACTTATCTTAAAAATTAATACTATTTTCTATTAATATTACTGATAAACTAGAAAGGCGTTTCCCCGATCTATTTTGCTTACAAATAATTTATAATCGGTGTTTGCTTTGAAAAATACGAGTACTTTTGTCCTTATCTCCCAAACATTTACTGATAGGTAATACTATTTACATTACTGAAAATAGTCAAAACTTTATCTGAAAAATGCACCGTTTGCCGATAACAACACACTGTTTAATTTTTTCCTTCAATTTTTGAAATGCAGCCGACAAAGAGTTTTTGTGAAGCATTTAATTTTAAATCACAATGATTGTTAGTTTGTGGATCATAACCATATGGTATTTAATTACCAATGGATTATTTTCAATTTGTAAATGTATGTAAATATATACACGTAAGAGTTTAAATTATGTTTATGAATGTTTGAGTTATGTTGATTCATTTTTGATATTACTGAATAGACGAACTGTTTAAAATATTTATTTTCAATAATTAATACAAGCTTTTATATGAATTATTATTCACTTCGTGACATCGTAAGTACTACACCAAGATGGAGTCACCAGAACTCGACAAATAGAGAGAGACCGTAAACAAACAGAACTTTGGACAAACAGAAGCATTACTTGTCTGAGAATACCATTATGTGCTATTTCGTTGTCCATGTTGCTCAAATCCGGCACCAATGTTATGGGATCAATGGTGGTCTTCTTAATGGATGTCATGAATTCAGGCAGGGTCGTCTTAAGACATGGGCCAACTGGGCCTAGGATCAGGGTCTCACCCTACGTGGGGGCCTCGTTTCGTTCTTGACTCAGTGTTAATCAGGTCAAGATCCAGATAATTTTAATGGTCAAGTATTATTCCCGTACATATTCTCCGAAAAATAAGGAATTTCAAACTGCATGTCGACTCGTAAAAGTAGTAAGACTGTATTAGTATGTGATGACCGTCGTCCTGTCTAGGATTAAGCCTAATACCATAATCAATCATTCAACTCATTTAGTCGAAATGCGGCCATCGGTCCAGCCCGTTTGCGCCTAGGTTTTTGAGATAGTGAGTCGTGCACATTTATTTGTTTCAAAATACCGTTTGAATGAGTATTTGACAATGCATGCTATACATTGTCTACTTTTAAAGATCTCAGGTAGGGCCTGCTTTTGCATAATAGCGCAGGGTCTAAAAATTGTTAAGATTTTTCTGGGCCCAGGGCCTGAATTCATGCCTCTAGTAATGAACCGACCAACAATGATTGTAGTCGACAAAGGAACATCAAAAGTGTCCTGCATATTCTGCCAAATTGCGGCAGAAGTTCATTGGATTACTACCACTTGTTGGTGGATACGTCGGACTACCCATGCTTTGGCGGTAAGACACCTTCCAGGATTGCTAAATTTTCTTGTTCCAGTCAGTTTTGCTACAACCGATGCAGACCCTTTTTAATCCAATCACCATGCTCCTCGTAAAATCGTCAGGGATCAAGCTAACGGACTCGTTGCCAGCGTGTCATGAGTCGTCTTGTTCCGCTGAAGGGGAGAGATACACGTTAAATATGTCGAGAGCTCAAACGTCCTCCCTTTGGTGTGGTGTGGATGTTAGAAGAGAGGGGTGCCAGCTCAAGTGTCGTCCTCGACCGTGATTCAAACTTTCGAGGTCCGTCGCGAAAAGCCCTCGAGTAGCTGAATAGTGCAAAGTTAATATTCACTCACTCACTCGTAAAATCGTCTGTCAGAAGCACGGGGTAGGATTCAAAGATTCCCGTACTGACCCTATAGCGTGAAATATTTTTACAGTAGAATGACTACGATAACGTTTCTGTGTTATTGCGTTCTTCCCCCTTTTTTAAAATTGATTTGTCTTAAACCAAGTGCTCGATGGCTCGACGCGGCGTCGTATGTTGTAAACGGATGCATTTAGTAACCGCCAATTGAAAGAAATGAAGTTTGTAGAACAGAGAGTGAATATCAAATTTTGTAGAAAGTATTTTTTGTAGAGTGCTGCGGAGACTTACGGAATGTTGAAGCATATGAGCAGCAGTGATGCATCCTCGAACACAAGCTTTTGAGTGGCATCAGCGTTTCATAGAAGGCAAGGAAAGTGTTGAAGACGACAAGCGCTATGGACGTCCGCAGACTTCCCACACCGCTGAAAACATTGAAAAAGTTTACAAACTCCAAACAACGACGGGGTAAAAACGAAAACAACTATTTTGCCGCATCCTCCTTGCTCTCCTGATTTCACCCCATGCGTCTTCAGAATATTTCCAGAAATGGTACATCACTTTTAGGGCCGTCGATTGCAATCTGCAGATGAAATTAAAAGTGCATCGCAGGATGAATTAAAGGACACGGCTAACATTGGATGACAGAAATGTTTCGGAGTCCTTTACATGCAATGGCAAAAGTGTGTTGTTTCTCAAGGGTTTGTTTCAAAGGAGGATGTGTTTTAGCAATTTAATTAGTAATATGTTATAGACTTAGTCCGGGAACTTTTGAATCCTACCTCGTATATGCTTTCAATGGCGATGATCAGACATTCTCAGGAGTAACATGTGTCCTCTGATATAAGACAAAAATTTCTAAATGATTTTCAAGGCAGGACAACATCCCGAGGATAGCAGATTCCTTTCCCTATACCTGATTCAAAGTGCGCCGGAGAGCTACTCATTTCCAGGAACGTCTTAAAACTTCTTAAGGCCCTGGGTCTTTACACAAATGTAAGCCCCACCTATGACCCTTAAAAGTAGACAGTACATAGCATACGTTGTCAATTACTCATACAAACAATAATCCGTAATAAATAAATGTGCAAGACTTACAATCGCCCAAATCGGCTCGACCGACTACCACCTTTTGACTGAATGAATAATAATGGGTTGTGGTGGTATGCCTTAGCCTATACATGAACGACGGTCACCAGTTGACAAATTGGCCGAAATTCCCAGTTTTTCGGAGAATACAATCTGTAAAAACATTTGAGCGTTGAAATTGTCGAATCATGATCTTATTAAGGCTGAGTCGAGAATGAGATGAGACCCCCCCCCCATTGTGGTCGAGGACCTGGGCCTGGGCCCAGTTGGCCACGCCTTAAGACGTCCCTGCTCATATCACATTAATTGCATTACTCTCTGAAATCCACCTTATCTGAAATTTGCAGATTTTTCTGATCACTCCTTGGCATTGTATTCTTACAATTATTATTACGTTAGATAATTATTGTATTGGCCTTTTCATTAAATATAACACTATTTGAACAGCTTTTATGAATGACAGTTTATATTTCTATAGAGCAGTAAATCTTTTTTATATCATTTAACTATCAAAGACTTGACCATGGCTTAAAATTATGAGGTCCGTCGCCACTAGCCCTCGTGTAGCTTTATGGTGGAGCTTTCATATAACTCTCAAACTCTCTCTCTCTCTCTCATTTTCACTCCCTTACCTCTTTGACAAGTTCTAAGGTAACATTATTATAATCCTGAAATTTAATGTAAATCAAAAATATCGTTGCTTCAAAATAAATATTTTAAGAATGGAAACATTTTATATTTTAAGGGCTACTTGTTTATGTAAGTAAATTATTTCAAACATAGTGAATTTTCAAATATAAATGCTAAAACCAAAAATAAAGTTTTATTGAGTATAACAGAATTTCAAGGAGCCAATCCGGAAAAAAAAATAGAATTTATAAACAATTATGGTAACGTTGGAATACCTATTTCTTTAGCATGCTGGTGAGAGCAATTTTAATGAAAATTTGCACACTGACAAGTACAAATGAAGAGAATGTATTTTTTAAAGCAAAAACCGATTGCAATTGTTTTACCACAGAATTATTTTTAAAAAAGTTATTGCAGAATTGCTATCCCAGCAAATATTTCAAAATTTTGAGAAAACTTTCCAAATATATTGCTTTTAAATAAATAACAGAAAACACATAAGAGAAGAAATTCAGAGCATCCATATCTTCAGAAAAATGGGCATCACGCCAAGATTTCAGCACAAATTTAATTTTCAAGGATAATGCAATGAGTAATACTTGTAACCACATCAGCGATCTAGAACACATATTTTATTAAACCTCCAAAAATATCCGACTGGATGAAATAAGCTCTGAAAATTATTCAAAACAGAACTTTGATGCGATATAATTTTTAAAGAACATATGAAGGAAAAAAAAAACGATTAATACAATAAGTTTTAAGAACATTAGTGCAGATGTTGAAATATTTTGCTGTTCATGTCTCAATCAATCAATTACCTATACTCTAATCATAAATACATAAGCATTATAATAATATTATTAAATTAATATTAACAGGTCTTCTGAATTGCTTGGCATCCTGCTAGAAACAGTTCTATTTAAGTACTGACATGAAAACATTCAACAAAATTTGTGGATTCAGGCAAAGATAATTTTTCATGTAAATACGAATAGTTTTAACCGGCATTTTTCCCTTGTGCGTAACGGAATAAATATTTGAATAAATATTCCAAGGTAGAAAAAGACCTGCTTTTCCGCCTACTCCCGCTTCGACCTTGAACTTGATGATTGCGCAGCAGAACGAAAAGCATATCCAGACAGTAAACCTAACAGTAAACAGTTTCCTCTCGAAGCTTGCTGTGAATTTCGTCATTTTTAAATTTTTTAAATTTCAATGGAACATTGATCCTTCGTGTTTCGGCATTGGTTCTAATTATTGAGATGCATCTATCACGTCAAGTAATAAATTAAAAACCATCATCATTGTTCTTCGGCATCGTATCGTTCGTTAAATGTCCAGATGGACAATAGCTCTTTTTTAGAAACACACACACACACACAGGAAGGGATAATTCATCTGTGTGAAACATACTGTTCTGTATTTTTTCATTATTATGAATTTATTGTGTGAACTCCTGTTTAAAATACTTTAAAAAAATGCCTTATGGAACATGTCTGAGCGAATATAAGCATGTTTTTGCAATTGAATTTGCAACAACACTATAAAAAATTCTCTTATAAATTTATTTTTATTTCGTTGTGTGGATTTAAAAAGATTTATTCCAAAAATTTACGTAGTTTGGAATTTAAATAGAAATTATGAGGTTGCATATTTGTAACGCCCCCCCCCCCCAGGCAAACATAGGACAGAAAACGTATCAAATAATTTTGATGCCACGGAAAACTGCATTCTTAACATGCTTGCTAAATTAAAGAAAATTTTGTTGTTTTTTCTTATAAGTCTGGATTCTTTTAAACATCATCTACCACACTGTGATTAAATAGTAAAGGAAAAAATATTCAAACAAAAATACCATGAAATTAATTTTTTTTAAAGAAAAATTAACTATATTAACTGTTTGAAATGATTTTTTATAATATTGGCTTCGATTTTAAGTTTTACTCAATATTCTTGAAATAAATTTTTGACTTTTATAATCGTGTTCACTCAAAGTCAGAAAATACACGCGACGTTTCAAGGCTTAAATTTAGTTTTATAAAGTAATACATAGAAAAAGGGAATATGTTCGAAACACTGGATTGATTATACTCGATCGTATATGACTTATTTTTCTCATAATGATTCGTTTTAAAAACACCAAATGATTAAATGTGGCAAAAAAAAAAAAAAAAAAAAATTGTAAAACCATTATACTTTCAAGTTAAAAAAAAATTAATTTTAATAATTTATAATTACTATATGAATAAAAAACTTAAATGGGAATTTGTTAACATCGCACTTTTAGCAACGTGAGCGCTATTGAAGACGAAGTTAGTAATTTTGTACCATGGTCAAGTGACGACGATGACACTAGAGCTCTCTCTCTCTCTGGCACCCCACTTCTTACTTCTACACTATGTCTACGGAAGTAATTTGAGCCTCCAAATTTGACTCACCCGCCTCTAGACGGCGGGTATTCAGTGGTACTAGGGCCCGAACTCATGACACGCCGGCCAAGAGTCCGTGACCATGACTAAGCTAACGCGACCACTCGAATTTATGTTTTTCGTATTTGGGGGTGGTTTCAGTTGATTTTTTTAAATAAACATCGGACTTCGAAGCAACACGAGGGTATTACTGACGGACCTCTTTCTTTTGAACCATGGTCAAATAACGACTTGAACTGAGATTCTGCACTCCAAACTTCCACATCATGCTATCGTGAGGACTTTGGGCCTCGATAGATTTAACCATGCATCATTTTTTATACACAATGAATCTTGAGTGGCTCCATGACCCACTCAACCACTCGCAACCACGACCATAGTACTACTTCGTTCAAGTCATACATTTGAGATCCTATTGCAATAAGAAGCACTGCATAATGAGGAGGCGTGATGCACAAATTTGGCGACGAAATACTACCTCACTGTCACTTCCGTCACCAATCTTGCCTACAATGACGAATCCAATTTCAATGCTTCACGTTATTTAATACCGTGAAGAGTTCCTGAGTCTAAGACCCTCTTGCAAACCACTTCTAGGATTCTTAAATTATTTCTGTGCCAAAAGTATAAATCTCGGGAAAATTATGGAAGATTTTACATCATAATGACTTTTTACATAAATTCTTCCTCTCAAAAAATTATAATTTTTGACTTTTGAATTTGAGTTTAGTTTTTTGGCAGATTAATTTTTAAAGAATATGGCACAAGAGTGTTGGCTTTTTCATATTTATCTACATTTGATTCTGAAGGGGAATGAACTGCTGGTTATAGAAAAAGAAAAAAAAGAGTATCAAAATATTACTTCCAGACATTTTGATGACACATAATAATCTACCGTTAGAAAAGATGTGAGTAGAAAAGTTGCACTTTTGAATGGTTTCATTCTGTCTCTGAAGTCTGACTCATTTTTAGTGCGCATACAGCCCTTCACGTGTACTCATATTCATAGTTTGCACGTGACACAAACGAGTCATTCAGATAATCAAGAAAGATCAGATTAAAATGTAGTGTTTATAAAAGAAATAACAAAAAAAAAAAAAAAAAAAAATCTGATATACTTGAAGGACAATCAGTTCATAGCATAATTACATAAATGACTAGCCGTTACCCGCCTGCCTCGCTGGGTATTTCATAATGTTGTGTGGATATATACTGTTTATATGTACAGATTATTGATATCTATAAGTCCTATTATTAAGTGTTTGATTGTATTGCAAAATCTTTATGTATAAAATATACGTGTCACAGTGTTTGTCCGCAATGGACTCCGAAACTACTCAACCGATCATAATATAATTTTGCATACTGTGTGTCATTTCATCCAACTTAAAACATAGGATGGTTTTTATTTCAATTAATCACGCCATAATTTTTTTATTGCCGAAAATGTGAAGAATCCGGAAAAAACGTTGCCAGATTCCCGTAAGGGAATAATCGCAAAATGTGGCATTGCTCATGTGTCTGTGGAAGCAGATATTGCAAACCAAAATTAAGTGCCTGGAGTATTTCGGGGGTGTGGAATACGATTTTCGAGTCAGTTTCCAAATATAACCGTAACTTTGCCGGATAAAGCCGGCCGACCGTATTTTAGACACACCATAACAGGGGCTTGCATTAAAAGCCTTGAAACGTGAAAACTTGGACCCTGGCTTACTTCAAAATTGATTATCCGAATCTGAGCTGGCACGCCCTCTCCTAACTACCACACCACACCAACGGGAGGACGTTTGAACTCTCGACAGATTTAACGATAATCGCTCCCCTACACGGCGGATTTTCAGTGGTGCTGGGCTCGAACTCATGACACGCTAGCCATGATCCGATGCCTTGACCACTTGGCTACCGCGGCCACTGCCAACATAGAGACGCAAAAAGTGGATCTTGATTGTATTTCGGAACTGCCGATCCGAATATTCTAAATCCAATTCAATATAATCTCATATATACGTCATATAATGCCAGACGAAAGTATTTTGCACGAACTATGGAAAAGGCTTGCTTTAAAATTCTTGAGGAGACAGAAATGCTTTCCTGGTGTTTTTCTTTATGGGAAATAATAATAATGTGAAATCGGATTTCAGAAACTCCCGTAACTTTGCCAGATAATGCCGACCGACCGTAATGTCCCCCTTCAAAGACTGAACTTACAGAAACAAGGGCGTCGAAAGTGGGCACCGAGTACTTCTCAGGGTGGGAACGAGAATTTGGATACGGATTTCAAAAGTTTCCGTAAATTTTCTGGATATTGCTGGAATGAGGTCAAATGGCTTTGTGTTCGAGTTCCACCTCCGGCAACATTCCCTGTAGCAACTAAACTTTCAGGTGCAGTCGTGGGAAAATATGATTGCAATAGGAAATTGCATCTTCGGGCATTGTTGTCACTGTGTTAGATGGCGGAAAAGCTGCATATTCCGCATCAGCTGCCATTGGGCATTCATAAAATACAAGATGCAACATGTACCATTGAAAAAAAGAGTGTACTGGCTACAGTATTGCAAATGAATTCAGTCATGATCAGGGATAAGTGAACCATGAACCATAAACATTCACTCACAGCATTACATAGAACTTCGCAAGATTTAAACGGCAACGAGAAAATATTCGGTGTTGTTGTCGTGCTACTCTCTGGTGATTTCCGACAGACATTAACAGTCATTATTCGCTCTACTTTTGACCAAGAGATAAATGCATGTTAAAACAATCGTTTTTATATGGCGAAACGTGGAAACACTTCGATTGGCCATAAACACCCGAGTACATTTACATGATGAACAATCGGAGCACATATTTTCTAAACGACTGCTAATAACGGCGAAGTAAAACTTCATCCCAATACAATGAAATAGCCAGACAATTTCTGTACTGTTCTTCAAACAAAGAGAACTCTTTAAGAGTGTCTTTCCGGATATACTGCATAATTATCTAGATAGTTATTGCCTCCGTAATCCTGTTACTTAATCAGAAAAAATGTTGATATCTTGATGAAATAAACTTCCAAATACAGAGTTGTTGCCAGGTGATCCAATGCCTTTTAAATCAATCGACACTATTGCTGATGAAAACAAAACCGTAAATTTTCCAATCGAGTTTTTGAATTCTCTAGATGTATCAGGAAAGTCACCACACAATCTTCGATTGAAGATTGTTTCCCTAGTTATTCTGCTAAGTAACTTAAATCCACCTAGGTTATGGAACGGTGCACGTTTAATAATCAAAAGAATTACCGGGAACTTATTGAAGCAAACATTTTGTCTGTAGTGTTTGAACGAAAATTCGGTTCTGCTACTACGGAATTTTTTTGCCACGTATTCCACTGATACCATCAGAATCTTTAATACCATTCAAAAGGCTTCAATTTCGATTCGTTTGGCTTTCGCGATGACCATAAATGAATCTGAAACCCGAACAATATTCATTTGATACTTGGACTTAGAAAATCCATGTTTCTCGAATGGGCAACTAGATGTTACATGCTCACGTGTGCGGAAAACGTTGAATCTATTTGAGTTAGCAAAATGCGGGTTACCGAAAAATATTGTGCACAGATTAGCGATTAGTTGTATAAAATTATTTGTTGTTATACTTTAAAATGATAAAAATAATTTTAAAAATTGCAAAGAATCAACGTCATTCACCACATTTATAAAATTAAATCTTCATATGTTGTTACTTAACGACTTCGTTAGTAATTCATGCATTATACTACACTCAAATAGGAGATGAATGAAATGCAAAATTAAAATAATTTGTTGTTTTATACTTTATTTCAACCCTCCAAAATTATTAACGAAGATTAATGTGACTGCATTGAATAGCTTAGAATAATATTGAACTAACGTATTAAAACAAAGCCACAGCAACGCGTGGCTGGGTCAGCTAGTATTCTTATAAATCTCGTCTTGATTTAAAAAAGATCGGCTTCTAAATAATAATTTCTTTTGATTTCTAAAATTGAAGCAGAATTATCTTATACGCTCCCGTAACCCCCTCTTCTAATGTGGATTGCCGCAAAACCCATTTTTAGTGGATCTCTACTCAAAAACATAAACACGCTTGCCGAATGTCAAGTCTGAATGCACTAGCTCAAAATCGAAAAATTTTAATCAATAAGCGTTTTAACCCCATTGAGAATCGATGTCAGTTTGAAATAGTTCAAAAACGGTAATGTTTATCTATAACGTCCCTTATGCCCCCGCAGCGTCCCTTAGGGATCAATTTTCGTAAAACTCTTTTTGTAGCGGACCTCTGATTCTTAAAAGGAACGTGCTTACCAATTTTTAAGTCTTTAGGCCTAATAGTTCCAGAGATATCATGATGAGCGAGTGAGTCTCTTTTCTCCTTTATATATATAGATAAATGTTAGAAGCTTTACATAAAAAAAAAGATTCCTAAGTTGTGGAAATGAATCCTCAGAAAAAATTCTTTAATCTAAAGAAAAAAATGAAAGCATACCTTTTCAATTTGTTATATACTAAAATATGTAAATGGCCATGATCGAGCAACGAGAATGACAATTGAGATAGAACTTCCCCCACCGCATCAAATGCTTGATGTTCTTCCTAAGGCCATTTGATCATCGTACTAAACCATAGATTCCCAAACCTTTTTGTTTCATAGACCCCTTACCATGTATTTCGGTATACCGTGTATACTTACCTAATATTAAATTTTTGCAAATTTATCAACTTAAATGTTTTTTGATAGCTGCTATAGCACTACTTACTTTAAATGTTTTATGTTTCTAACTGGAGTTAATTAGTGTGTTTAAAACTTAAGAAACACATGAGAATTAGTTTATTAAATTTTAATATAATATATAAAATAATTGTTACATAAAATAACTAACCAACAAACAAATATTTTTAATGGGTGGGATGTATCTGGTGATCCACAATAATACATTTTTAACATTTGGCATCAATCTTTTCAGGTTTAACCCTCTATCTCCTCGCGGTTAGTGGGATCTAATATTTTTTTTTCGTTCTGTTTTTATTTTGGAGATTTGCAACCATGCTGAAACTCTTCCTTTCTAGGAAAAACAATTAAAAACTTTCTTAAGATGTTCCATAATTCGAAAAAATAACAGGTGTAGACAAATTGCTGACATTCGTTTCTAAAATTTACTTTAAGAACTTCGTTAGGTTTATTAAAATAGGTTTCTTTTGCAATCAAACATTTTTTTTCTTTTTATTTTTTTTTAATGTGTGACAACATAAATTCATTACTTACTGTGATATTACCATGGTCAAAGCATTCTCAAACCTAGTTTCAAAACCCGAGTAAAAGGCATTTAAATGTTGAACATAGGACGAAACGTAATTTTTCTGGCAGATTGTGACAAACTGAGAAACTGTCAAAAGTCACGACGTCCAGTTGTATACTCCTTTAGCTTGATTCTGGCAAGAAACACTAAAATAATGGACTTTTTTTTTAATAAAATGTATGCTGTCACCTTGTAATTGCAAATTAACCCCAGTAAATTTAGTAAATAGAGAGTTGTTAAATAGGTAAATATAGTTTACACTTTATTAGATTTTCTATTAAATTCAAGTCACAATCTGGTTTAGGCTATCGTAGACCCCCATTTACACCTCATGGACCCCCGAATTATTTTTTCACTGCCATGAACCCCTTGCAGGACGTCATAGACCCCTGGGGGTCCATATAGACCACTTTGGGAATCACTGTACTAAACTCTCATGACCTACGTTGCTTCAGGGGAGGCTGGGATTACACTGAAGATCCACCTATAGAAGGGCTTATTACATGGTTAAATTTATCGCGAGCCTCACAGTTCTCACGTTGGTCTGGTGTGGAGTTTTGGAATGTGGGATGCCATCTCAGAAGTCGTCCGCATCACTTGGCCACGGCTCAAAATTATTAGTTCCGCCGCAAATACCATCAATGTTCCTTCTAAATTCTATGCTTATAAACAATCAAGCAATCGAGGTTGAACCTGTTATCGTTCAGAATTTTTCAAATTTCGTACGACGATTCTTTCGGTGATATTACAATTAGAATCCATGACTCATCTTAATCACCGTCAATCACGTGATGTTCATTATCTTAAGGGAACCAGGACATGCTCGAAAGTGTAAAATGCCAAAATTAAGACTCTTTGTTTACGAGACATATCTCTTTTAAAATTTCCAATAGAGCTCAGATATTTTACGTTCGTAATAAAGATAATTTAATTATATTCTGCAGAACTACAAAAATGACTTTTTAGTTCAAAAGTTTTTTTTTTCCTACTTAATTTAAGTAATACATAATTTTTGAGAACTCATAATACATACTTATGTTTAGGTACCATTTTTTAAAAAAGTATCTTTTTTTTTATGCAAAATATTTTTTACGCATATATAAAACAATACACAAAAGACAGTGAACCTATTTTTTTTTTCTGGAAAATTTAGTATAGTTTTTTTAAAAAAATTATGAAACTTTGAAATCTGGAAAATTTTTATTTTTCTGCTTTTTTTATGCATAAAACCATTTTTAAAAACTTAGGCACCATTTTAATAGGAAAAAAAATTAGGTTCACTATATGCATAGGCATCTTGTATAGAAGTATAGAAAATCTGGAATCTTATAGTCAATAGTTTTTTTTAAAAAAATGTACCTAAATGCAAAAAAAAAAAAAATATGCTTTTGAGAAAAAGTGAAAAAACTAAGGGTCGAAAGGGGCGTGGTCATTTGTTTACATTTTTATTTTTCATATTTTAGGGCTATTTTATCAAGAAACATATAAGTATTATACATTTTTAGGTTCAGAAAAATATGCACTATTTTTTAGAACTAAAATTGAAAAATCGATTTTTTGAAAGTATATGTCCTAGTTACCTTAAATGTTGAGCTATAATGGCGTTAATTAATCCATTTGTGTGTGAGAAACAATAGAGTTTTTTAGACGGTATTTTAATGCAAACAAGAAGTTACAAAGCTTTTGCGATGCAAGAGTTTTCGTAAATCCCCTTGATCATCCTCTTCATTAGACGTGAAAAAGAATAAAATTTTCGAAAATTGCAATGCCATTCGAGAGATGAATGGGATGCCTCACAAACAAGTCATTAAATACAGATTTATGAATTAACGAAGAAGCAATTCATCCTGCGCCGTACTTTCACCGGATGACTTTGATGTGGAGGGTGTGTCGATCAATCAAATCTGTGTCGTACCCAATGGTGCGTATTTGGTCGTGACAACTGTCTTGAAATGTAGAAGTGAATAACGAGTGCGATGTGTCACATATCAGAGGTTTCGTGTCTTATCGGACATTCTCCAATCTCCTTATAAAATACTAGCTGGTGCCAGAGGCGGATTAAGATAGTTGGAGCCCACTGGCGATAAAAGGTTTGAGGCCCATGGGCTTAAGAGTTGAAAAACTAAAATAGTGAAAAGAGTCGCTTACTTTAAATTCTCAAAATAGAATATATTGCTAAGAAAAACTCATCGGCTAAAGAAAAATCTTAACTGTTTGAAAAAAAAATTGAAAACCTTACTTAAGACCTTACAGTTTTGCTATACAGTTTGATTTCTCTTTGGCAAGTCATCAATTATTTTTACCATATCTATTTTGTCCAATAAATTTTATTCTGTATATAACATGGCCTTGTTGTTCACTTTGAGTCTTTTTTTCCATAGTACTCCTTGAATTATTTTTAACATGTTTTAAAACTAAAAAAGATCATTCACCTGATGCATTCGATTTCGGTATTGTTAAAAATATTTTCAAAAGTTTTTCTACTTTAGGATTTGTTTTACATCTCGATAAATTTCTAGCAGGGGTTTCATTGTATCTTTGTTTTCTTTTCATTTCTTGTTCCAAGGTGGAGTGGTTGGTTTGTCGCTGGCCTTTGCACTCATCAAGCTTGGGGCCCCTACCAGCGCTGGGGGCCCCTGGCGGCCGCCAGGTCCAACACCCGCTTAATCCGCCACTGGCTGGTACACCCGTTCTTCGCATGGGTGAATTGAAAAATTAAACAATACAGATTGAAGGATTAAGAAGTTTTTAATGAGTTAATTTTACGTGAATTGCAAATTAAACAACAAAAAGAAAAATTTCTTGTATATCTCATCTGAACAAAAAACAAACATATTTGTTAAATTTAAAGTCTGAAGGTCTAATAGCTGATGAAAAGGATTTTTTTTTTATTTGTACCGCCTCGTAACTCTATTGTGGGTCGATTTTTGAAAACACCTTCCTAAGCTAATCTCTGCTCAGCAAAAGTAATGCATTGATACAAATTTTGTGTAATGAACGCTTAAAATAGTGTAAGTAATTTATATCTGGATGTGTAGTACGTTAATATTACTTTCTGTTGCATTTATTTTATGTTAAAAATTGCAATGCAGGGGTCCAAATGTTCTCCGTTACGCCACTGAATGCTTAGTCGTGGTCAATGGCGATTCGAAAATCAGCCACAGCTCTATTTTTTTTTAAAGATTTCATCATAATAAAATTCTACAATCAAAGAATCTCAACAAAAACTCATTAAAAAAAGTATTCGTTCTTTCAATAATAAAATACTACATTCTTGAGAAAGCCTTTATCTTTACCAAATGAAAATAGGACTTCTAACGGCCTTTTTACACATGCAATACACACATAAGAGATGTATGTTTCCATAAAATTATCGCATCAGAAGACATGAAATTACGAAAGTTAAAATATTTTACAATTCATTCAGAGAAATTTATTTATTTGAATTAGAATGTAAGAGCTTCACCACAAATGCAAATCATATTTGTCTGGCATATCAGACATATAAAACATGAAAGAGTATTTATAAACTACTCAATATTTATTCAAAACGACAACAAGGCGGAATCAGTTGACGTAATTTAGATTTATCATTTGCAACGAAAAGTTTTCTGTTACCGTTAACCTAACATCTGTTTGTTTACATTAACAGCTGTGCGTCTATTTTTAATATTCCTGACTTTTCGGAAGCAACTACTCTCAGCCTTCCGACGCCGACGATGAATCACGTGGTGGTTACCCGGTCACGGAAATCACGTGACTCACTAGAACGACGTCACATTTTTTTGGAAGAAAGAAATCAAGGATTTTTCCGAGGCCTCTCTGAGTGCTGAAGACATCGATTTGAAAAGTATTGGCTGTTGCGCACATTAAAAAGACACTCTTATCTGTTGGGGGGGGGGGGGGAGCATTTGTGTAGAAAAAAACTTACTTCTTTTTTAAAAATTTGTAAATGTTCTCAGCATTTAAAATTTGATTTATTGCTTCTATTGTAGAAGCATTGCGCAACATGTACTGCTAGCACTTTCTGAAAATAATAATAATAAAATGTTATTGAAACCCAGTGGCTGAGTGATTAGTGCATCGCGATCCCACGCCACAGGTCCGAGGTTCAAACTCCGGGCTGGGCAAGGTCGACTTAGCCTTTCATCTCTTCAAATGTGAGAAAATTTCCATTTTTGACCAAATGCATAGATTTGCGCCGACTTGGCGGAGAGTAAGCAAAATCAACGTTTTACCTGCATAGTTCCCATTTCAGTAGGAATATGGAGATAAAATATATCTTATATTACTCCCTGATGATGTAGCTTTCCATTGGTGAAAGAATTTTTTAAATCGGACCAGAAGTTCCCGAGATTAGCCGGAACAAACAGACAGACAGACAAAAATTTTAAAAATTGATTTTTTGATATAAGTACCGTATTAAACTTTAAATGCATTTAGTAAAAAGCTGCTAATTTGAAATTACAAACAGACACTTCAATTTTATTTATTTGTATAGATTTACAGTCCCTTATATGAATATAATCAATGTTTTTTTTTAAGCAATTTCCTATAATAATTAAGATAAAGTGCTTTAGTTCTTGTAAAAATTAAAATATCTCTTATCCTGAAGGTCATTTCAAAAATGAATAACATATAGCAACGCATCAGAATTGAAAAACTGAAAATTAGTTTATAAACTTTTGGTACAGAATGGGTTTGTTTATGTTATTTTTTGTAAAGTTTTACCAATTTTCTTCCATTTTAAAAAAATAATTTCTTTTTCTCTTCTTAATTTTTGTATACTTTTAATAAATCTAAAATCCTCAAAAAAATCCCCATACCTCCATTTTTTTAAAGAAAAAAAGCTGTCGCAAGTAGTCAGATACCTTAAAGGTGAATGCCAACTGACTTAATATTCCTTGCGTTAAAAAAACGGATTACAGAACGCCCTTCACAGTCGGCGGGATCGGCAATCGTCTTAAACATTTTGAACGCTCGCTACCACGTGTAAAAGCCACACAATCCGGCTGTAAAGGCATCACTGGATTGAGACACGTGTACACAAGTGTTGATCTGTTCTGCTGCAGTTGCGGTAGAACGAAACGACACTTAGACCCCATTTACATGCAAGGGGTTGGAGAAAAAAGCCAACTTTTTACCAGTGTTTTTTGCAGTCCATTTACATGAGAATCTGATGATTGGTTGATAGATTCACGTGACTATATAGTATAACCATGGAAACACCCAAATGTTGAGTACGATTATCGTCCAGAATCGCTATTGCCTTATTCAGAAACCACGTAGCTTCATATACTTTTTGTTTGTTTTTGCAATGGATGACCAGATAAAATTAATAATTTACACAATCATATCCTGGACTCACAAATATTTTTTTTTCTATTGTGCTAAAAAATGCAGAGAAGTAAAAAAAACTTTTATAATATATTTTCAAAATTATAATTTTATTTATTTATAATAATAATTTATTATGATGCTAAAAACGGTAAAAATTCAATGTTCCTCAAAAATTTGTTTGTGTGTAAATTTAAGATTTAATACATTGGAGTTTTTTTATACAAGGTTTTTTATTACATTCATAATTTGAATTTATTTGATATTGTCAAAAAAAAAATTATTTATTTCGCATTCTAGTTTCTTACTTTGGTTACGCGAAGAGATGTAGATTTAAACTTATGACACAGAGTAAAATTTTAAATTTATAATTTATTTATCATAAAGATAAAAATTATAACTTTAACTTAACACAAACTAATTATACAGCAGCATTGAAAATTTAATTCATTGGAACATTTTTATATTAAGTGATAAAAATATTTTAAACTTATCAGATATTGTCAAAAAATAAATAAAATCTCTACATTTATTCTGCATTCATGTTTATTACTTTTCTTATATACAGAGACATGCAGGCATAAAATTTTTGATGATAAAATTTTAAATGCATGATTTATTTATAAAGAAGTTACAAATGGTTATTTGAATGCTACTGTTCAGTTTGAGTGTAAATTTTTCATCCATTGGAATACTTTTATGTACTACTAAAGGTATTTTCAACACTTATTATGTATTGTCAAATTAAATAAATAAATAAAATCTTAAAATTTTTTCGCATTCTTGTTTTTATTTATTTTTTAAATTTATTTTTAACTTTGCATTTCATTTTTAAAATCTGTTTTTTTAATTTCTTCTGTCGTCCAACGTGCAGATTCTACAAATATGCTTGAACAAACGAATCTCGATCGCAACGCATCATGGGAAAATTAGAAAACAATCTCCTTGTTTACCCCCATTTGCCCTGCTCCAAAGCGGGTACAAAATTCTACACCCCTTTTCAAACCGGTAAAATGCCGGCTCCTCGTGTAAACCGGTCTAGAGAGGATTAATACCGGTATTTTGCTGGGTACTTTCGTCCATGTAAACGGGGCTTCTTTAGATACCGAACATGCCTCGTAAATGCAAGTAGGCTGACATTAACTTACAGGCTGTAATGAGAAGTTCAATAAGCAGTCTCAATCCTGATTTAAAAAAGAAAAAAATTGTAGAAAAATGTGATAGGATGCATTTGTCTCTTTAAAAGGGCTCTAAAATTAAATGTGCTTACAACTATAGATGATATGAAAACAGTACAGTAAATAAAGTGAATGAAACTGCCCCTGTTTTATAAAACTTATGTTTATTGATTTTTATGGTACAAATTATACCTTTCCTGAGATGCAAAATTAAATCATGAATGTATTCCTTTCAAAAGGTTGAGGCTTTCTGGTGTTCACCCCATCCACATTGAGGCCTCGATCCAAAACAATTTCCCACCCCTGGTTTAAGCGATTAAAAAAGGTATCCCTTTGGATGTGTATGGGTAGTACATTAACATTATTTTATATTTAATATTCTTAAAAGTCATCCAAATCCACAAGAAAAACTTGCGTAGAATAATGACCGATTTGTCGTTATTTTTTCTGTGGTTCAATGTTCGAAATGTGGTGCAAATAATTAGTTCGAAATAGAATAAACTTTTTAATTAAAACTATGACGTAACAAACAAGAACATGTATTTACACATAAGAATATTGAATCAAATCCTTGCAATCTAAATAATTCAAATCAATAAAAGCAACTGTTTTTCTACTTCGTGTCGAAAAACTATCAGTTCGAATTCTAACAGTCAACTGCCAGATTCTCAAATCGAAATTAATTACAAAAAAGGATGCCAACTTTTGCAACAAAACTTATCATACCAAACTATTAACTATCAGTAAATAAACATAAACAGTAAGAAAAAATTTGAGCCATATAAATTATTAAATCAAAACAGACGATTATAGTTTGAGTAAGAGAATAACAGATGTATTAAAAATAATTTCAAAGAACATATTTTATACTAACATATAAAACCTATTTTTATTTATTTTTGATTCTAAATCAACTGCGTAGGCTCTTTTTTATATATAGAAATCTCGAGTCCAATTGGCGGGTAAAGAGCCATAGTAGTCTGACAAATATAGTACGAGTTATAGCTGTTTTCAATCATTATTATTATTACAATAACGGGTATAACAACGATAATAAAAATAAATCGAATAAACACTTAATAAATTCACCTGGGCCTAAAAATCCCTCATGAAACCACATAGAAATTTAAGTTATAATATCTTAAACTACTAAGCTACAAAATTTTAGGTGAAAGAGCATTCTTTAACATTGGCCATTTCTATTTTTATACTGAAATTTGGTGAAATAATTTCTTTGAAGAATAGATGCTCTTGAAAAATAGTCATTCAACTTTTAAGACTTAGAAACACGCTTTAAAACAAAGAGAAAAATAAATGTATCGGTACGTTTTATAAGAAGAGTGGGAAATTATTATTTTTCCCCTCTAAATAAAAAATAATTGAAAACGTATCAAGAAAAGAAAACATATTATTCATATCATTACACTTTTTCTTTCAAGATGGATACAGCTGCAGTAAAAAAATTACACGCTTCGGTACAAAAGTCGAGACCCAGCTCTTCGAAATCTCCCAGTAAGTTTGAGTTGTTTTGCTCGAAAAACTGGCAGAAACCAGACGGAACTGGAGAAAGAAGAGATTGAAAACGACTTTTTTTTCCTTCTCGGGTTCGAAGTTGGGTATAATCTCTTATCCAGAAGGTTGCTGACATCAATAAATACCCGCCCTCGAGTTTGGTATCACTTTCCTTACTATTGACCGAAAACAGCGCTATTTTTGTTGGTAAAATGCGATATGCTGATCTGTTTTTTTTTAATGGCTTTTCCAGCCTTTATTTTAAGAGATGCCCTGTTAAAATCATTGATTTTTTCATATCATATTTTTTTTAACTGTGTAAACATCGTTTTTACCTTGCAGTAAAAATGTGTCACTCTAATATAAAAATTTATGTCTATTAATTATTCAAAAGATTGCTCTTGTAAGATCAAAATGTTGTTGTATTACCAATGGCGTAACTAGTTCTGAATGGGCTCCATTTGAAAGTTCCTTCGGGGCCCTTTTTTAGGTATGAGAGCCCTGTTAATGTGACTGTAGTTACACATTTTAGCACACCTGTAGTTTGGGGGCCCCGTATCATTGTTACGGCGGTAGCTACACCACTGTGTACTACGATTTTGAAAACTGTAAATGTTTACATGAGACATTGGAATTTAAATTTTACGTACTTCAAATATACGTAACCCGCTGGCTTCGTTGGGTATTTCATGATGTTGCATGAATACATGCTGTTTAAATAAAAAATAAATTATTGATATCTAAGTTCAATGTTGATTGATAATTGATAATTATTGATAATAAGTATGTTCGATTGTATTGTATAACTTTCTTATAGCTCCCACCTTTTGATTAAAAAGAACAGGACTTAAATTTCTAACATTGAAGTAGAATTATCTTTATGCTCCCTTTCATCAAAATGATTTCCTCCAAACCCATTTTTAGTGCATCTCTACTAAAAAAAAATCTACTTCTCAAATTTCAAGTCAAATCTAATTGTTCAATAACGGATTTTTTTTTAAATCAAAAAGTCCCTTACACCCACCCATTGAGAGTCCATTTCAGAAAGACGATCGCGTAGCGGATTTCAACTCAACAAACGAAACATGCATACTAAATTTCATTACTGTAGATCTAATAGTTCATAAACGGGAATATTTATTTATAGAACCCCTTAAATCTCGCAATCCTCCTTAGGGTTCCATTTCACACCTCGCAACCCCCGGGGATTGTTTTCGCAAAACTTCTTTTGTAGCGGATCGCGACTCTATGAAAAAAAAAACAACTAACATGCCTCCCAAATTTAGTCTGTTGGTCTGATGGTTTAAAAATGGGGACATATTTCTCCAAAACGTCCCTTAATCCCGCTCACCCCCCCCCCCCATTTTGGGTTAATTTTTGTTAAGTCCTTTCTTAGTGGATCTCTACTTTATGAAAGAACATGCCTGCCAATTTTCAAGTCTATAGTTCTAATAGCTCCTGAGATATTGTGATGAGTGTGTGCGAGTCGCTTTCTTCTAAAAATATATAGATAGATAAATCATTAGCACGCGCGATAAAAATTTGTAGCATAACATGCATTCGTTAACTTTTCCACGTCATCTCTAAAGCAGTGTTTCTTGAATTGTCGATCGCGATTCCAAATAGGATTTCAGAGCTTTATGTTGATTCATTTTACATCTAACACTTAATAAAAATAATAATGTTATCTGAAATAAATTTATAGTAAAACGAAAAACGTGATAAAAAGTGACCCAAGAATGAACAAGTAATATTAAAAAAATTTAAGTCAATTCCTACTTAGATCAACAAAAAAAAAAAAAAAAAATTTAGTTTCTTTTTATTAAATAGTTACAATTGATATAAATATGTATATACATATGACAGAATCACAACATTAAGTAGCAATTAATTTTTAATATTTATCATTAAAGTATCGCAATATCATCCAAAACAATCGTGTATTAAAAATTTCAGTTCAACTGTTCAGTTTTGCAATGTGAGAAAAAAAATCTTTTAAAGTTTTGACCCAAGTCGCTAAACATGAAGCCAATGTGGCTGTATCTATAACTCTTTGAATAATTAATTTCAGCCAACAATTTTAATAAATTATAATTAAATTATCGTACTGTTAACCAAAACAATAGTGTATAGAAAATTTCAGCTCAAATGAGTGCTTTAAAATGTGAGAAAAAAAACTTTTCAAGTTTTGACCCAAGTCGCCAAAAGGGTCACTAAGTCGCTCAAAATGATGCCAACGTTACTGTATTTGTAATTCTTTGAATAATTAGTTTTAATTAATAAATTTTTATTAATTAAAACTAAATTACTGTATTGTCATCCAAAATAAGCATGTTCATAAAATTTCAGCCCAATTGAGAGCTTTAAAAAGTATTTTATTAACGACTAGCTGTTACCCGCCCGCTTCACTGGGAATTTCATGATGTTTTATAAATTTTTACTGCTTATATATATATATATATATATATATATATATAATATATATATATATATATATATATATATATATATATATGTATAAATTATTGATATCTAAGTCCTGCATTAAGAATTCGATTGTATTGAAAAATATACTTATACCTGTAACTGTCGCCTGTTGATAAAAAAAGGGGCAGAACTTATCCAATTTGTGTTTTCTAAAAATCTCTAAAATTGAAGCATAGAATGATGTTTGCTCTTTCGTAACTCAAAAACCAAGTGGATTCCCGCAAAACCAATTTTCGGTGGATCTCTACTCCGTAAATTGAACATGCAAGCCAAATTTCAAGTCTAAATCTAACAGGAAAAAAAAGTTTTACTATCAATATCCCCGTAATCCCGTTGAGAGCCGTTTTCCAAAATAACCGCTCTTAGCGGATTTCAACTCAACAAAAGAAAAATGCAAACCAAATTTCATTATTATAGTCCTTGTAGCTCGAAAAAAGTAATGATTTGCTTAAAATACATTCTTAGTGGATCCCTATTCAACAAAAGAAACATGCTTAACAAATTTCAAGTATATGGGTCTAACAATTAAAAACAGGAATTTTTTTCTGTAACTCCTCTTGACCCCTCGCAACCCTCCTTGGGGGTCAATTTTCGTTTTACTCTTTGTTAGACGAACTCTATTCCATGAAAGGAACATGCCTACCAATTTTCAAGCAGGATGATCAAATAGTTTAAAATGGAAATATTTATCAATTACGCCTCTTAATCTCCCGAAATTAAACTTAGTAGTTCATATTCGCGAAACCCATTTTGTAGCGGTTCTCTACTTTACGAAAGGAATCTGCTTACCAA
>BMAO01019168.1:54692-66456 GCA_019973975.1 Trichonephila clavata | reverse complement strand
TTTATTTTCATTCGTTTTGGCATTAGCCTTTTCAATATTTCCCTAATATTTCTCAAAATACAATTCACGATAAAGAAAAAATAAATAACTTAGTTTGTCATTATTTTTTAAATTCACTTTGCTTTCATTTCAAATTAAACTGTCCCAAATAAATTGGAGTAAGAGTCGACGTGTTTTTTCCGACTCCACAGCCTTCCGTACGACCGTAGGAAATGCTGCGCAAATAATGCATACATTAGTCTTTGAGAATGGTGGTTATATTGAATGTTGGATGAATTCCTCGAAGGAGGAGTGAATATAGTGAATAAAATTTAACCTTTATTTTCTTTTCTTTGGTAAGAAATTTTACATTCTACAGCACCAGAAATAACTTTATATAATATTGAAAGTACTCTTATTAAGAAAACCAGGACATCATATACTTTCAAAAAATCGATTTTTCAATTTTAGTTCTAAAAGATAGTGCATATTTTTATGAACCTAAAAATTACTCTTATTAAGAAAACCAGGACCTCATATACTTTCAAAAAATCGATTTTTCAATTTTAGTTCTAAAAAATAGTGCATAATTTTCTGAACCTAAAAATGTACAATACTTATGTTTGTTGATAAAATAGCCCTAAAATATGAAAAATAAAAATGTAAGCAAATGACCACGCCCCTTTTGACCCTTGGTTTTTTTCACTTTTTCTCTCAAAAGCATATTTTTTTGTATTTAGGTACATTTTTTTTAAAAAAAACTATTGTACTATAAGATTCTAGATTTTTTATACTTCTATACAAGATGAGTATGCATATAGTGAATCTAATTTTTTTTCTATTAAAATAGTGCCTAAATTTATAAAAATGGTTTTATGCATAAAAAAAAGCAGAAAAATAGAAATTTTCCAAATTTTAAAGTTTTATAATTTTTTAAAAAAAAACTATACTAAATTTTCACTAAAAAAATAGGTTAACTGTCTTTTGTGTATTGTTTTACATATGTGTAAAAAATATTTTGCATAAAAAAAAGATACTTTTTTAAAAAATGGTACCTAAACATAAGTATGTACTATGAGTTCTCAAAAATTATATATTACTTAAATTAAGTAGGAAAAAAAAACAAGTTTTGAACTAAACAGTTATTTTTGTAGTTCTGCGTAAAATATCTGAGCTCTATTGAAAATTTTAAAAGATATATGTCTCATAAACAAAGGGTCTTAATTTTGGCATTTTACACTTCCGAGCACACACACACACACACACACACACCACACACACACACACACACACACACACACACACACACACACACACACACACACAGGTCCTGGTTCCCTTAAATAAATACTCTTTCAAACAGTACTATGTTATAAAATTTATAATTTTCTCACATAGTGATATTTTATTCTTTATACTTTTAAAGTAGATTATCTTTGTGAACATTTTCAAAATAATTTGTTAATTAATAAAATCCAAGTTTATTTCGCACTATTTGTACTTGAATTATGACTTCTTCGTTAGGTACTTTATTGATATTTCATTACTAAAAGCAGAGGGATGAAAGATCAATATACCTTAGAGCAGGGGACCCCAGACACATGACCAGTCCGTTGCTCAAATGATTCCTGGCGGTCCAAAGAGCATTAAAGTATTTCCCTTCTATTTACTGTGGTGCATTGTGTAGAGTTCTTGTGAGTTAAATCACTTTATATCCATTTTTAGTGTAAATGTGTTTTATTTAAAGGCATCTTTAAATATAATTAAATTAAAATTATTAAATAAAACTACTATAAATACACTTCTGACCACCGTAAATGCAACACCCTGCAGGAAGCACGCAAATAACATGAAATGTACAATATGCATTAGCGGGAGGTGAGATATGCAAATGATTAGAATTTCAGCGCAGACACACATCACGCACGCCTGTGACGCCAGCTCAAAGCACTATTTAAGGCTTGGAGATTTTGACGATTTCAAATTCGGCAATTATGTTTTTCTTGTGGTTTTTTCAAAAAAACGATCAGTTATGTCTCGTAGAAAACCGCATCAGCTTTTGATCAAGTATCCGAGTTCGACAGAGAAGGATAGTGGCCCTACCGAGATTGTGGATCATCTTTCAGGGAAATCGGTAGTCGTGTTGGGGGACGAAACCAAACAACTCAGTGCACCACTTCACGTGAGAACAGGCAAACTGTGCGCATGGCAGTGACGGATCGCTCAGTCACTTCACGAACCATAGTACAGCACATTGAGTCTGTAACGCATCATTCAGTGTTTGCGCGTACCATTCGACGCTGTTTACAGCATAGTGGACTGTCCGCAAGACGTCCATTGCTTGGTCTACCCTGACGCAGAACCACAGACGTCTCCACCGCCAATGGTGCGATGAAAGAAGGGCATGGAAGGCAGAATAGAATGAAGTTGTCTTTACTGACATCTGTCTGCAACACCAGGAAGGTCGGATTCGAGTCTGGAGACACAGTAGAGAGAGGATGCTGAACAGCTGCGTTAGGCTCCGCCACATTGGTCCTGCACCGGGTATTATGGTATGGGGCGGTATTGGATATCACTCTCGCACTCCTCTAGTACGCATTGCTGGTACTTTAAACAGCCAGCGTTACATCTCCGAGGTGTTGGAGTCAGTTTCCTTCCTTACCTTCAGGGCTTGGCCACAGCCTTATTTCACGTGCCACGCATTGTCCAAAGGTTCTTCGTCAATCACCAGATTGAATTGCTTCCCTGGCCGGCTCGCTTTGCGGATCTTTCGCCGATAGAAGGCATGTGGTCCATGGTTGCTCAACGATTGATCCAGATTACACCCCAGCTGCCACACCAGATCAACTTTGACAACGCGTGGAAGCTGCTTGGTCTGCTGTACCCCAAGAACACATCCAAAGTATCTTTGAATCAATGCCGAGGCGTGTGGCAGCGGTGATCTCCAACAATGGAGGCTACTCTGGCTACTGATTCTGGCAGGAACCACACTTCACAGAAGTCTATAAATTTAATCATTTGATACTTGGTCAACATGTTATCTACAAAATAAATTTTGTTGTGCTATCTCTTGTCTTTCTTGGTGTTGCATCTACGGTGTCCAGCAGTGTATAAACAGTCAATGTCTCCTCCCTTCAGCGGGACGAGGTAATATTATTAAACATTGACCGGTTCGCGGCGATAAAATGGTTGGAGAGCACTACGTTAGAACACGTGAAGGGATAGAATTCTTCGATACTATACTGCTGGCCACATAAAATGCAACAACCTGAAGGAAGCATGCGAACCATATGAAATTTACATCATGCGTTATCGGTGAGGAAATATGAAATCATCAGCATTATAGCTTAGACGCACATCATGGGCGACCTCAACGCCACCCGCAAGTGCTATATAAAGGGTGAACAGATTGGCGATTTGAAGTACGGGAATTGTTCTTTCTTGCGTTTTTTTAGCAAGCTGTTTACCGATGCCTCGTGGAAGACATAGAACATCTTTTGACCAAGTTTTCGAATTCGACACGGATCTGTCATCAGTTTATGCAGAATGAAATGACGGCCCGACGAGGCTGATCACACCCACCTCGTGACCATGATGACAGACGGATTGTGCGCATGGCAGTGACTGATTGCGCAGCCACATTACGAACCATTACACAATGGAGTCAGACTGTTATGCATCATTCGGGGTTCGCTCGTACCATTCGATGCCGCACTGAACAGCCAGCGCTACATCTCTGAAGTGTTGGAGCCTTTGGTCCTCCCATACATATAGCACTTTCCATCAACTATATTCCAACAGAATAATGCGTGATCACAGGTGGGGTGTGATGTTCAAGAGTTCCTCTTTAAATATCATATTGAATGACTTCCTTGGCCTGCTTGTTCTCCCGATCTATCGCCAATCAAAAACATGTTGTCAGTGCTGGTACAACGATTGATCCGGGATACATCAGATCAACTTTGGCAATATATGGAAGCTGTGTGGATTGCTGTTTGCCAATGATACTTACAAAGCCTCTTTGGTTCTGTGCCGAGGAAGTGTGGCAGCGATTATAGCCAACAATAGCGGCTACACTAACTGATTTTGTTACCTTCCATACGTCACACAAAAGAAGCTTTAATTTCGTATATATATACGCAATATCTTTGTAGAACATGTTATCTTCCACATAAATTTCGCTGTGATATATATCTGGTCTTTCATGGTGTTGCATTTTGGGTGGCTAGCAGTGCAGAAGCTATCGTTTTTTTATTATCCATTTTTTTTAAACTTTAAGAAACCATACATTCTTTCCCTAATTACGAATTTTTAAAAATTTTGGTTGCATGATAAATTTTCCATTTGTGTATTCGAACAGAAATCATTAAACATTTTCCAAAGATTTCATATCTTGGAAAAACAGTTGAAACTTCTTTAATGACTTTGGAATAAATTAATTTAGAGAAAGAAAATCACCGCGTTATACCACTCAGCATTCAAACTATTAGCTCATCATTTAGGTTAATATAAAAAAACAGCTGTGGTAAGCCAATCCGAAGAACAAAATGTCTGTGGAATATTTATTTTTCAAATTCCATTTAACTAGTGTGTTTTCAAGCAATACTTTATAATTATGAATAAAATTGAAAGAAATTGAACTGCTGAAGTTAAGTAATGCCAAATAAAGAAATAAAAATATATATCAAACTAATTATAATTTTCAATGCAACCAAAATTTTAATTTGAGTTTTTAAATTCGCAAGAAATTTATATGCCTAAATTTATCTCTCTTTGGAAATTTGTCCTTACTTTGACAGAAAATAAAAATTAGTTATTGAAGCGACTAAAGCCATTTGTTGGTATTTTTAATTCAGTAATTTGTTTGTCCTTTTTAAATGAAAGCTATTATTTGTTGTTAAAAAATATACACATAAAGTACTAAAATGTGAAATTTTATTTTTAAGAAATTTCGTATCCAAATATATTTTATTTAGTGGAGTAAAATAAGCATAACGCTTTCGGTTTTATGTATTCAAAAACATTTCCATTCTTTATTTAAAAAAAAAACAAGCTGAATTTCTAAAAGGCACGTATGATTATGTTTCATTTCGCCGCATTCTTTTTTTTTTTTTTTTGAAGTATATTTCCGTAAAATCCGTTATTAGCAGATTTTTTCCGCAGAAGAAACATGCCTGTCAAATTTAGTTTGTAAGTAAAATAGTTGAAAATATTACAATTTTTTTTATCATTTACATCAACACTGTCTTTGGTAGTAGATTTACTCAAACCCGTGCTTAGAGGATCTCTTCAACAAAAGAAACATTCTCCTGCTAAATTTCAAATCTTTAGATATTTTTTTCTTTTGAGGATTTCGTGATGAGTGAGTGAGTGATTTACTTTTCTTCTGAGATTAATCTTGCTTACTGTAGCTGAATTGCTTTCCTCTGAATAATTACTATATGCATGTTGGAAAATGTCTTCATTGTGATCTTTCTCAAATTTTTGGAAATTCGAAGTTTTTGTTTTGCTTCAATTATGATTAACGATGCCATTTTTTAAAAATTTTAATACAAAATTACATATATTTGGAGAGCTTTTCATTGCCAGATGTGTTATTCTTTTGGATTGCGATGAAATCGGTTTCTTCATGAAGATATTTTTTATCACAAGAGAAATTCAAATCTCTGAACAACGAATAATGTAATAAAACTTAAGAGTTATCGATTACATATAATCGATAAAAAATTAAAATAGAAATAGAATATTAGAGTAGAGCCACATACGTTATAGAGTTGCCTAACTCTTTAAAATTATACTCTTGCAATGTTATACTTACAAAGCCTGGTATTTCAGATTGCTAAATTTAATTTAAAACATTTCTATTACTTTAAAACAGTTCTCTAAGTATTTGATATTATTTCTGAATAAAAACTTTTAATATATATTTTATACAGCAGTAGTTAAAGCATTTCTATTATTTTAAAACAATTCTCTAAGCATTTGATATTATTTCTGAATAAAAACTTTTAATATATATTTTATACAGCAGTAGTTAAAGCATTTAGAATATTTTTAATATTCTAGAAAAACTGTATTTTAAGCATTAGAGTCATTGAGAAAATCTGTCAATAACTGAAAAACATTTTATATAGTTTTTCTGAAAATTGCTTAGCGTAAAAAAGTTATTTGTATTCAGAATTTGCAAAACATTATTTCTATTTTTTTTATTCTACTTTGTTAAAAGTTCCCGAACCAGATTATGTCTAAGTAATACCGCATGAATAATATTGAAGAGCTCTGCAGACATATATTAACAAAGACTGGGTATCATAAAACTCTTCTACGCTTAAAGATTACTCGAGCAAGAATTTATTTTACGAACCTATCTGGATGCGAATGTCTGCCGAAATGATTTTTTTTAAGAATCACTCTAGTTTGCCGTTGATGTTTCAGCAGTTATGACAATCATCAGTAGAAACAACATCAATTCAAAATTCAAATTTCCATCTCGAAAAATATACGCTTGTTACTACGAATTTGAATTTTCTAGATACGAATACATCTCTTCTTTCTAAGAGAGAAATTTTGAAATGGTTGCACTAACTCAATAAAAAAAACCGTTATAAAAATGCAAACGATAACTTTAAAGATTTTTGTAAAAACAGCTTTTGCTACTAATTTTCAATTCAATGACTTTTTTTGTTTAAGTAGTAATTTTAATCAATTTTATTTCGTCCCCCCCCCCTTCGGATAAATAGGGGAGGAGGATTATATATTTCCTTAAAAGTAAATTTTGTAAATTTAAGAAAATTTCAAATATAATACTGTATAGTAATTAAATTATTCTGTCAAAAAAGCTATATTTGCGAGCAATACTAAGTATCCTGGATAATTCTGTATGTTTTCAAATAAAGTAAAATGAAGGATTTTAAGCGTACCGTAAATCCGGCGTTTAATGCGCACCTACTCTTTAAACTGCATTTTTTAATTTTTAGATATATTCGTTGTATAACGCTCTCGCCTTCTTTTTTACGAGAAACCTAAGTATATGTATGTAATGGTTTTAAGTTTCGGAGTCATATATTCGAGGTATTTTCCCAGGATTTTGAAAAAATGGCGGCTTCTCAGTGTTTCTCAAATTTTCAGTATTTGCGACCCAATATTCAATCACAAATTCTCTCGCCCTCCTCCATAAAATAGCAATGTATACATTAAATAACACTATACCTTGAAGTTAAATTACAATACGATTTTAACTCCAATATGCCACCTGCGTATATATCATCTCACTCAACCTGTACATTAAATGCCCAGACGTATATATACGTCTCTCAGAAGTACAATCTTTTTTGTGCACTAATATCCATAAAATTATGCAATAAAAGAATGCATGACAAGCCAATGGGGTCACTGTAATTATTAACTTTTTCTGAACTTAGTATTGTTAAATAATTATAAAATAGATTGAGCAGTACTGATAAATTTAGCAGTGTATAATATTGTAAACGTTGATTTTATTTTTATTATGTCAAATTGTATTTTATTTGTTTACTTTTAGTAAATTAATAAATTTTTTAAATACTCTTTTGTTTTCGACTTCTTATATGCTGGCCCTCTCTTAGAGTTATCACGGCCCCCTACGGGGGCGCACCCCACAATTGAGAAACGCTGGTATACTTCTAGAACACCCTTTAACTTCATTAGGTATTTCATTCTTTTAAATAAACCGGTATTTTGATGTATGTGGCCAGTCTATATTTCTTTATGCTCATTTTATTTTTATTTTATTTTTAAAGCTATAACTTTTATACCCGGCGTATAACGCCGCCCCTTAATTCCAATCTTAATTTCTGTGTTAAAAGTGCGCGTTATACGCCGGATATATTTGAGGTATTTAACATTATTTCCATCGTTGCTTTGGATCTCTTAGCATAATCAGTGTGGCATGGCGTAAAAGAAGTTAAATGACCTTTATAGCAGTGCTTCTCAAACTTTCATTATTTGTGACTTAATATTCAATTATAATTTTCATAGCACTCCTCTTCCTTACAATAACATATGTTGAATTAATAATACTATATTTTTACGCTAGGGCTACAGTACTACCTTAATCTCTTAAGTACCATCATTGTATATAAACATCTCATTGTCCCAGAGCTTTATTTCCCCGGACGTATATATACGTCTTTCCACACAAAGTACGATCTTTTCCGTGCACTGCTCATACTAAGGCGTACGGAGGCTTTAGAATGCAGTAAAAGGTTCTTGGCAGTGTTTGCAAAAAATTTGCTTATTTCAGAGGATTTGCTTATTAATTCCTTTTCTTCCTCCTCACATACGCGTGCATTGGGGAGCGAATCGTGTAACTTTTTATCAAGATAATTGTCCATTTTTCTACATAATTTCATATATGAAGAGCCTATGGGGTCACTGGTAATTATTAAACTTGTTCTTATTGTACTGTTAAATTAATTATGAAAACATTGTGCAGTTTGATACATTTATAAATATTATATCGGTATACACTGGTGTGCAAAAATTAAGGACGAAGTCGAAAATTAGCATATCAGCTGAACGAAGAGGCAGAGCGGACAGAAAGACCAATCAGGAGATTAAGTGAGTGTTGTACGGTAGCACATGCGCAGATATGCAGGTAGACGTAATGGGGGAGTGTCTGAGTAGTAAAGCATGTTGTCGGTGTAAGATTAGTATTTCTGGCAAGAGATTGCACACCGGTATAGCAGTTAAAAATCACACCGAGTTGCTGCTCAGCGAGAAATGGCGAATAATCAATCTGTTAGACGACATCTGGATGCTTTTACAGAGGTCGAATCATTGGGAAGTTGGAGGAAGGTCGCAGTGTGACAAGTGTGGCTGCAGAGTCGGAATTGCACAAAGCATCGTTTCACGACTTTGGAGACAATTTCAAACTACAGGAACAGCTATCGGGGGTTCAGTAGTGGTCGTCACGAGGAACACACCCGCAGATGACCGGTATATTGCCTTACAGGCCAGAAGAACAGGCGGAAGACAGCGGGAGAAATCGCTAGACACACGACACATCGACTGGACGACCGATATCGCGTTTTACCGTGGCAGAAGACTGCACGGTGGTGGTCTGTTTGCACGACGCCCTGTACGGTGTGTACCTCTAACGCCTGCCCATCGGAGAAGGCGTTCTCTGTGGTGCCGGGAGAGACAATGAATGGGGATGAGTACTCTTTACAGATGAGAGCAGATTCAGTCTGAGTAGCGATTCTCATCGCATACTCATCTGGAGAGAGCGGGGAACCGCATCATCCCTCGAACGTCATTGAAAGGGACAGGTATGGAGGTGGCGGTGTTCTCGTTTGGGAAGGCATCATGCTTGGTAGTCGTACAGACCTTCACATCTTCGACGCAGGTTCAGTCAACGGGACCCGTTATTGTAACGAGATTCTTCTTTCATATGTGCGTCTTTTTAGAGGCGCTATGGGTCCGCAGTTCCTTTTCATGGACGACAATGCACCATGTCATCGCACAGTAGCTGCCGAACAGCTCTTAGAGAGTGAGGATATTGAACGTATGGATTGGCCGGCACGATCTCCGGATCTCAATCCCATCGAGCATGTATGGGATTTTCTAGGCAGACGCTTGGCAGCTCGTACCTTACCACCAGTAGCGATTACGGAGCTTCGATTGGCGCTGCAAAACGAATGGGCAGCAATGCCTCAACAACTCATTGACACCCTCATTCTCAGCATGGGCAGACGCTGTGAAACCTGCCTAGCAGTCAGGGGAGATCATATCTCCTACTAAAGACCAGATATTTCTTGCTGGACACCCATCACAGGGATGTTTCGGCCTTCAGTCGCATTGCGCTCCATGCTACTTTTTCAATAAAGCTTCTTTTTATCCCTCTGATTTCTCTTTTAGTGAGTGTTGCTTACATTACTCATGTCCTTACGTATTGGGGATCTTACGGTATTAAATGTGTTGTGATTTGGAATGCTTTTGTACAAAGTTATATTGAAAAAAAACCGTCTCGTCCTTAATTTTTGCACACCTGTGTATATGTGAACTTTGTGTTTTTATTATGTCAAAATGTACTTCGTCTATTGATTTTCAGTAAATTAATTTTTTTAAATAATTTTTGTTTACGATTTTTCAATATGCTCGCGCCCTCCTTCGTAGAATTATCGTCCCCCCCCCTAGGGGGCATACCCCATAGTTTGAGAAACGCGGCATTACAATGTTTGCTTCTCACACTCAATGAAAATATTAACTCAGCTATGAGGCCGATAAATGCATTATCTGATAATAGTATTTAATAATGAAAGGTACAAACGCTTTGCCAATTGGAATGACGTCCTAAGTCTCCCTTCGCTCGTGTGTGCCTATGCAAAACTAGGCCCCACTAAGAACTTTAAGTAGAGGTATTCAGCTCACACGTGGTAGTGCCATTGTATATATTATCAATGTTTATAAATTATGTATGATAAATTAGCCATTACTCTCACGTTTTGTGGGTATTTCATAGTGTTTGTTATATGTTTTTAAATTATTGATGTGTACATCCTAGCTTTAAACTTTCAGTTGTGTGGGTTTTAAAAGCATTTTAGCCTCCCGATTTAAAAAAATCTTCTAAAACGGAAGTATATTTATCGTTAACATCTCAGTAATTCCTTTGCGAGACGATTTCTTCTAATCCTGTACTTAACGGATCTTCGTTCAACAAAACAATCATGACTGCCGAAAATCACGTCTATTGGTTTAATAGCCAAATATTTTGCTTATAATGCCCCCGTAACTAACTTAGAAGTTGATTTCCGCCTTTCCGTTCTTAGCAGATCTCTTCTAGAATAAAGAAACATGCCTGTCAAATTTCAAGCTTGTGGGTCTATCAGTTCCGAAAATCTAGTGATGAGAGGGAATCCCTTTTTTCCTGTACATATGTAGATGTGAGATGAAACCAAATGATATTTTACAGAAATGTTTGCATTAAACGTAAAATTATTTTCAGAGAATAAATTGAAGATTTCAGAATTGAATGACTAAATGCCATTTTCATTGAGCGATTAAACTGATACCACATAATGTATGAAAACTCTACAACAATGGAGTATAGATATCAAATTCTCAAACATATTCAAATATCTGCCTTAGTTCGAAATTCTTCAAAAATTTTTTGGAAATGGCATTTACAGATAGAAAAAAAAAGTTTTAAATAATTAACGGCGCAGTTACAGTTGAAGTTCTACAAAAAAAAAACACGAGGATATTTAAAAGATGCATTTCTGAAACGATATTTCAGTCAGCATATTGAAACCCTTTATTTTTCAAACCATGCATTCAAAATATTCATAGCATGACAGAAATAATAATAGAAAGACAGCAACTAGTACAGAAAAGGAAGAACAAGTAAATAAGAATAAAGAAAAGATGAAGCAGAGAGGGGAAAAATACAACAAAGGGAAAGTAAAAATGGGTAGAAAAATATTTTTTATCTGCAAAGGATCCTTGAGAAAAACAATAAATAAATGTTTATCTCCATGATACTTTCGTTTTTTCAGTCTTTAGATTTTAGCAGCGTTTTAGAAATTGCTTGCAGGGATATTTCCTTTTGTCACCGACTTGAGTATGCATGTTATGAATCCTCGTGAAGACTGCCATATCACAGCTGCAAAAGTACATCGAAATGAGTCCATGCTCGACAAAGGAATGCTTGTGTGTGTGTGTTGCTGCCTCCTTCAGATTGTATTTCTGCTTTTTCATTAAATGACAGAGAGCTTCAATGCCTGTTTTCATTTTCTGATCGAGTGTT